>JAFIDM010078068.1:2060-26086 GCA_023159025.1 Thereuonema tuberculata | reverse complement strand
ATAACGCTGAAGATCTGAAATAAAAATAATAAAAGCACACAAAAAAATTAATTATACACAAAGAAAACAAGGTAGGATTGCGAATAGTAAACTAATCACAATGCTTCGCAACGGCTTTTGAGTCACCTTTAATTTACACTAGATTGCGCCGGGGTTGTCTAGAAAATGCGTGCACGAGTCTCTTTGCTACCCCATGCTATCTTATCCACCCCTATTTATATGGAATATTCGTCATTCTTAACTCAAACCTTGTTAAAACACTGAATTTCTAATAATGATTTTAAAAAAAACTTAAGTTGAGAAACTGTGGAAAGATTTAAAATGGGGAGGAAAAAAATAAAGAAGAAGAATCGCCCTTGAGGGATCGAACCCATAACCTTCGTGTTATTAGAACGACGCTCTAACCAACAGAGCTAACAGAAGCAGTTGCGAAGCATTGTCAGATATGTGTCCACAGACAGACAGACAAACCGGGGATGTAAGGCCACAAGAGGGATGGCGCCACTTCCTCGCAGCAATGGTTTTTACATTTGATTAAGTAAACTTAAATTTCATTAATTATGTAAATTACAGTTACTTGCTCACGTCTAATTAGTGCTGTAAAAGCTTTTAAGCCATGTTTTCTTTTTCAATATGCTGGTGTCACTTGAAGGAGCTTTAATCAAAGGCAAAACCTGTTGTAACCACTTTTTAATTATATCCAAAAAAAATTTAACTTTTACTCCAGTTTGTTGGTCCATTTTCATCGAGTACCAGGTTGTCTGAAACTAATGATGTTGGTGATGGAAAGAAATACTGAGTTAATTTAATACAACTTGTATTTTGGCGTCCACAAAGAAATCACACTTTGAAGAAATCCAGAAAGAAAAGGCAAAGTGTATCTGCATTTAAAGATAAAACTCAAAATGTATTTTATAACTTAAAGAAAATAAGTAAATCATAATTTTTTTCTATTGGAGAATGCCCAGATTATTTTTTAAATACCACTGTAGTTAATGTCGTTCTGCCTTGACAATTTGACATATGACATGAGAATTTCACATATGTGTTCTTTATCAAAAGATCCGTAATCGACGAATTTTCGATATTGGTATCCTGAGGATTTTAAGAGGAGGACCAACTTCCTTGAAAGCAACAGGTTTGTGCCGGGAGGCGACAATTGGGACTTTAAAAATATTGTTGTTCAACAATGATTCGAACTAAAAACATTGATGTGCATAATAATGCCACATATTAACCTGGAGGCAAAAACTAGAACTATGGGTGTAAACGGCAGAGTAGTGAGAGAATACGCAAACATTGGTAAAAACTTCTATGGGGTTTTCGGATACATTTAGATTTATAATGATCACATGATTTCTTATGAACTGGGAGGTGATAGGGATATGGAGAAGGGAAAAAGGGATGGGAAGTTTTATAATCTCCGATCTGGAGTTACAAAAATTCAAATATAACATTAGTTTGTACCTCTCACGTGATTTTTGTACCAACTGGTAAAGTTTAGAAATGATCTCATCATTTCAGTTTCTTTCCCATCCACATCATTGTAATCCGTTTTTCGAGGATGTTCCTAGTAATCAATAAAGAAAAGTAATCCTACTTTCTATCGATTATAATTTTGAACAGAAATTTTCCATCCATATTAATATTCTACAATAAATTGAAATAACTGCTTAAAAGAAAGTCAAAGCTTTGAATAAATTTGATTTCAAATTAGAGTTACTTGAATTATTAATGACGTATCTAAAAGGAATAAAGACTACTTTGCTCAACAAATCTTTGTACATGGGAGTGTATCGGAAGAAATCAATGTGCTATACGTAATTATCAGTAAATCGTAATCCTAGGAACTAAAAAAACTTATCAAATTAGTAATTAGAAGAAATTGTGACATAAATAACTTATTTATACCTGGTCAACTTCGACGAGAGATGAAAGACTTCCTAGAAATGAATTATCATCTATTTTGTAATATTAATATAAGTTGGAGTGGGGTAAGTTCGGACCGGTTTTTGTTAAGTTTGAATTTAACCATTTATTTATTAAATTCTTTTTAAAATATTTAACATACAATGATACCTACGCGGAGTGGAATTGATACTCTTTAATTTGCATTGACAAAAACACCAATTTACATTTTAAATTTAATTTTTTTTAGAAAATTGTAAAAAATGAGAACTACTCCGAACTTGCGCTATGTACAGGGCAAGTTCGGAAACAGCTGTGTAAAACGTATTGAAACGTATCTTCTTATTATTTAATGGGGCAAAATCGGAATTATTTATAAGCAATTTATAAAATGCTTTTTACCGCATTAAAATAAGTTGCTTACTTAAAAAGTTAGTAAGTAAGTAAGTACACATTTATAAAGATTGAATGGTTCTGGATCTATAAACGGTTAAAAAAAATTATTAAATTAAGCATGAGCAAGAAACCAGAAAAAGTAATAAGAAGTGTGAGCGCGTGCAAAGTGCAGGCAACTGCGGTCTTACCTCGTTGCATGCTCTGAACTTGTCCCGTGCACTAATATTTTCTGAGCAAGACCGGAGTAGTGCTTTTCACAGTACATTTCAAAGAATCGAAAGGATTGTATTAATTAACGTAAACTTCAAGCAATGTTCTTTATACTTTCCAAAAATAAGCACTCAAGAAACAAAATTCACTGAAAAATGACGGCACTTTGTTGGATGGTCAAGTTTAGATGGATACTGTACAAGTAGATGCACTTTATGTTTGAACATAAAAGGGGTATTTTCCCAAATTAATGATAGATATCTACGTCGATCACATCGTAATAACCTAATACAGGTTTTTATCTCTTAGCATGTATAATTTAATTTATCTTAGAATAAAATCATGGAAATTAGAATAAATTTACTGTTTCCATGAGCATTCCACAGAAGAACTGTTAAGCTTTAATGACACCATTCTTCAAAGATTTCGTCAATTGTGATTGGTTGTCAATGTCCATCATGGGCGGAGTTTCTCTGTTCGTTACAATTGGATGTAATCAATTTAACGTTTAAATTCCGGGGAGATTTTGTATTATTACCTCACTTGAAAATGTCAGACGGATAGCTGTCGAAATTAATAGTGGACATATCTACATTAGTGGGCCCGAAAATTTTCCTCGAAAAAGGTCCTAGGGTCTACCCAGCCCTCTGTAGGATATTAGAAAAAGGTTGACTTGAAAAAGGTTGGGAAACACTGATCTTGATTTTATATCTAAACAGTTTATCAGTGATTGTTCCGTAATACCTTAACTTTAAATGACATTTATATGATATGTCATTTTGCAGAATTAGTAAATTCCCATGTAATAGGTCTACAAGCCAAGATACACTTCTATATTTTCGAAAGAGGATTAACATCTGTAGTGTTTCCCTCTTTGGTCACTAGCTCTTCCTGGAGCTCCCCGTGACCCCGGCTTTAGTCATCCAGATGTTGCCTTGTCTGTATAAATCATCTACAACACTTATCGTTCGTTAACTTACACATACATGCTGAGCTGCTGCTTTCATCCGTTTTTGTGCTATCACGTGATTCCTGCCGTAACGATTAGAAAATTTCTATACATCAACTGTCTACTGAACGTTCACGCTTATTCAACTCACCCTCAGATATGAACGTATGATATTATAAACCTAAATTATACATTATAATCAAACATAGAACAAAATCCCACTCACTTACTTTTATAGAAATGCCGATCCACTAAAATCTTAATTAAAAATATAAATTTACTTCTCCAATTTCATGGTTAAATATCGTTTAAATGTATCGTGGTTAATAGAAAAAGCTGAATATCAGCTTGATTTCATCTACCTATTTGCTTAGGTAAATATACTTTTGGTCTATTTTTTCTTTTTAGATTAGGTTTTCTAAACTTTAAGGTATTTTATTAGGATTTCCATGCAAAAAAAACCTTTCTTTTCTGTTGATGTTAAGTCAATGACGATTTCTAAATGATATATTCATATTATAAAACCATAGTTATTTGAAAACATGATCAATGATCTAAAGCAATGATGTCGTATGGGTTTAGCGTTTATTGAGATCAGAAGTCTTTAAATTCTTCAACAATCTTCTTCCTTTCCATATCAAAATTATTAGATAAAAACACACTCTTCCATAAAGAACATTAGTATTTAAATATTTATTAAAATACTAATAAGGGAGACAAATTTTCAGGAACTGTACATATTCCTTTTTTCAAGTCAATAATATAAACATTTCACAAGCAGATTAAGAATAAGCTGGCAGCAATTGATTAAAAACATGAACTATCAACAAATTTAATTGTTGTTACAATTTGCTTAAACATCTCAAAACGATTTAAGAATAAAAAAGTGACTATTAACTAATTTTATTGTTGTTACAAAAAGCATAACAATAAAACCATGGTGATACAACAAATTTGATTGTTGTTTACAATTATCACTTATTAATTGTTATCCATAATTTTCCCAAAATATTGTTAATACAGTAAAACCCCGTTATTATGCTCGTCAAGGGATCATGAACTACAAGCGTAATAAGCGGGATAGCGCTATAGACGGGAAATGATTTATGAGATGGGGATACATTAGACACCAATTTACAGGAAAGATACTTGATTCTGCAATAGATATAGTGCAAATGTGACCTTATTTCCTATTAAAAAAATCTTTGATTGTGGTTTGCCGTGTGTATGTGCTACTGTTATGAATTATGACATTTTCAATGCGATTCAAATAATGAAACGAATTGAACTCAAGAAAAGAAAGGAAGAACGGGATTACTAACCTTTTCTTGTGGTTTAAAATTGTGTTTTCGTTAATCAAATTTATCTGTTTTTTTAGGGAAAACGTATGAGAAAAATAAGCCTTCATGGTGTTTACAATAATAGATATGAGTGCAACGGAGAGGTAGCGCGGACAACAATGAAGTCGAGATGTTAAGCGCAAGCCGTTGGAATCAATTGTTAGTGTTTCTTGGAAGAGAAAAAATTAGTCTTCAAAATGAGCTTCTTGCGGAAGCAGTAAAATATTTTTTTTCTCTGACATGGGAGAAAGAATTTAAAATATATCTATGGCGAAATAGATATATGTGTGAAAGTCAATGCCAGACAGTGAAATTCCCAGATGAGTTTAATGGAAAACTCAATTTATATTTTTTTTGATTCTTGAGAAATCGGAAAAAAGAATGTGTGCAACGAAGAATGGAGAATAAGCCTTATCTACGCACAACGTGAATTGGATTACGACTATTATCGAACAGTTGTTTGCATTTGATGAGCATCGATTTATTTTCTCTTAAGGATAAGTTGTAAGTACAAATTATTTACTTATTCTTGAATTTACGCGTGGGAATGTTAAACAGTCGAAGATGACGAAGGATTTTCGCATTGAAGAATCGTTATTCGAAAATGGCGGCGACTCGAATCTACATGACCGATAGGAATTATACGGATTAAGTTAAGGCGAAGAACTTTAAATCTAGTCTAATGATCCAGAGAATTATTTATGCGTGATAAAGAAGTTATTTTCTTTATTTAAATCTATAAAGTGAATTGTGAATATTTTCGCATAAGGTGTTAAGCCTAATTTAGCATAAGGTGTTAAAATCCAGATAATCGTAGAATAGTACTATCAGGATAATCAATCGCTGAATTAGAATTAAAGGCAGATCAACTTTAATCGAATCATAGATGTTACTGATTTGTTAAGAGAACTTTTTTCTTTTAAAATAAATGATGTTTTCAAGTGAACTTTGAACATTTAAGAGAATCGATATAGAAGACTAACATCGATTGAATAGTGAATTGATTTAATGATTAAAGTTAATTATTGTGTTACTGCTTAATGTTAATAGAAAGAATCTTAGAAAGATAGCGGAGACTTATTATGTACATTGCCAAATATAAGTTAATTGCAACCATATATTTTGTCTTTCTTAGTTTTCTTCTAGATCTTCCATATGAACTTAAGAAGAGGGAATGAGTTACTATTAATCACATCATCGTATTCTAGGATAGGACTTTTAAAGAATCTCGAAGATAGCCTGCGACTATAGTACCTAGAAGATAAATATTCAAGAGAAGTGTTCCCTACAAGTAGATGTTATTGACGGAAGATTTCTTATCTGTAAATTTTATTCTCGAGGAAGAGAATTAATTGTAACCCAACTAGACAACATGTTTCATTAAAAATAGATTTTGTTATGTTCTCTGGAAGTTAACTCTGCAAAACTTTTGTAATCAGTTTTAGCTTACACCAAAACCCGATTACAGCAAACATAAATATATACACATTGAAGAATTGCTACTTAACAGTAGATTTAGAATAATAATAATATTATTTCATTCTAGATTAAATTTTATCAACCTTCAATTGGTTATGGAAATGCCTTCTGACTTACGCTTATACTGCGCAAAGAAACCACTGAATTTAACAATTCTGTTCTGAAACACGTTGGGATTACGTATAAAGAATCAGCATGTGTAGCAGCTCACTAAGCTTTAGTGGAGAAAACTATCTCCAGTGGAGGTTGGACATTAGGACATCGTTACAACGTGAGGGTTTATGGACGGTGGCAAATACGCCAATGTCAGCAGTAACCGGATTAGATGAAGGTGATAGGAAGAAGAAAGCACTGGCAAAAGTGGAAAAGGCTTTTGGTATCATTATGAGCTCGATAGATCATAAATTCAGAGGGCTGATATCGGAAACTGAAGACCCACAGCAGCTTCTAGGAGAACTAGAAACTAAATTCAATGTAAAGGACCTCGTGAAGATAACTGACCTTAAGAGGGAAATTTACATACACAGTAGGATGTCAAATAGTGACAATATTCCGAAAAGGATTGCTGAATTGAAGCTGATGATTAAGGAAATCGAAAACCGCGGAGGTGGTTTTTCGGATGAAGAATTTTGCTGGATTCTTCTATCAGGACTTCCAAAGGACTATCGTCCTTGTGCGCAGAGTTTGATAGCACAACAAAACCAGAAATACTTCAACTCTGAACTGGTTATTAGCAACATCCTCCAGGAGTATAAAAGAAACCAAAGTTCTGAACTGCGTGAGAAAGATCCATCAAAAGAATGCCATAGTGTTGAACGTAGGCGTGATCCTGGACCCAAAAGGGATAACACTCGTCCGAATGCTAAGAAGGATTCCGACATAAGATGCTTCCGGTGTGGAAAGAATGGACATATTGCCCGCCATTGTCGAGGGAAAATAAAGAACGGCAACAATAGAAAGCCTCCTGACGGAAAAAACAAGACTGAAGATAAATCTTGCTGCGGTGCAGTGACTCTCTTTGGAACACAGGGCGAAGATAAGATTCAAGATACGGCTTGGTTCTTGGATACTGGCAGCAGCAACCATATCTGCAAACAAAAGGGATTGTTCAGTGACTATACCCATTTCAAGATGAACAAAACAATTGTTTGTGCGAACAACACAGTAGCAAAGGCTATCGGATATGGCACTGTTAAACTACGTGGCCAAATAGCTGACGGAAAAGAGAAGATCGTCGAACTGAAAAACACCTATCATGTACCAACCATGAGAGCAAACATAATATCCGCCGGAGAACTGGCTATTGCAGGATATAAGCAAGAGATTGACCGAGATAAGTACTTGGTGTATAAGGAACCAAAGGATGTATATTTGATTGGCAGAAAAGTGAACAATATATATCAATTCACAGATGGAAAAATCTCGAAAGATCCCAGAGTATATTTTAATGAGTGCAGTCATGATCATATAAAACTGTGGCATGATCGACTAGGGCATCTATCTTTAAATAAATTAAAGATCATCGCAAAGGATAAACTGTTGAGAGGGCTGGAGAAGTTATCATGGAATGCAGATACCAAGATCCACTGTGACAGCTGTACCAGAGGGAAGATGACCAACATAGAACATAGAAAGTTGAAAACCATCCGAACAACTCGACCCCTGGAATTGGTACACACTGACGTATGCGGCCCCATGAACATCACGAATCCAGGAAATTTATCCTACGTGCTTACATTCATAGATGACTACAGCCGAAGAAGTTTTATATACCTGATCAAATCAAAGGATGAAGTGGCAGAAAGGCTGATCAGTTTCGTACGCTTCGCGGAAAAATCAAGTGGCCAACAAGTAAGATCCATTCTAAGCGACCAAGGGAGTGAATACGTAAATTCATCAGTAAGAGATTTCGCCAGAGAGAAAGGAATAAGGTTGCATTGTTCATCGGCGTATCAACCTCAGCAGAATGGAGTGGCAGAACGGTTTAACCGGTCTCTCCTTGACAAGGCAAGAACATTATTATTGGATTCGAAACTTCCTTTAAGATTCTGGCCATATGCCATATTATGCAGTAATTACCATCTGAACAGAACACCCCACGAGAGTGTAGGAAATGAAATTCCACTCAGGAGGTGGTTCAACCATGGATATGCGCCATCGGCGAAACACCTAAGACGTTTCGGAAGTCTAGCATATGTGAAAGTGCCTAAACACGAGCTGAGAAGTAAATTCTCTGAGAGGGCAGAGAGAGGTATCCTGCTAGGATATTCTGTATTGATTCGAGGGTATTACATATATTTAATTAGAAGCAACAAGGTTGTTGTAACTAGAAATGTGTGTATTAATGAAAATCGCCGAGGAGTCGAATTGTTGAACAGGAAAGAGATTCAGAATGTTGATTATAATGAAATTACCGATTGGAAGAGAAGAGTAGAAGAGACATCATCCGAGGAAGAAATTGAAGATGAAGAAGAGAAATCTATAGATGCAACTGAGGAACGGGATGAGAGCCAGAGACTAGATGACGATAGGGAACTATCAGACAATTCTGAAGTAGACAGGAAAGATGAATCGGAAGATGAATTCATATCTCTGAGAAGTAGAAAAGTACGTAAGAAGCTACCTCAGGCACATCTAATGGAAGGAGCAGAAACACCCAAGAATTATCAAGAGGCGATTAACTGTCGGGAACGAAAACATTGGCTAGAGGCAATAGAAGCCGAATTAAAAAGCATAACTAGTCATCAAACTTGGTTGGAGTCGGAAATACCAGAAGATGTAAATCCTTTTACAACAAAATGGATATTTAGGAAGAAGACAGACACGAAAGGGAACGTCATAAAATACAAGGCAAGGCTGGTCGTGAATGGGTATCTATAACGCCCAGTAATAGATTATGACAGAACTTATTCACCAACGCCAAGCTTGAGCACGATAAGAATGCTATTGGCATTAAGTATCAAAAATCAGAGTGAGGTACATCAGTGCGACGTTAAAAGCGCATACCTGAACGGAGGTATTGATGTGGATATATATCTCGAGCCTCCAGATGGAGTAAAGATTTCCAGTAAAAGGTTCAACGGTTTAAAATTGTTGAAATCGTTGTATGGCTTGAAACAAGCAGGAAGAAATTGGTTTATCACGTTGAAAACGAAGCTATCTGAATCAGGCTACAAAAACTTGAGAAGTGAACCATGCGTGTTCAATAAGACGATACGAGGAGAGAAATACATCCTTCTCATTTATGTGGATGATATCCTGATAATAGGAAGGGAATCATCGAAAATCCAGATTATCAAAGACGAGCTGGACAAGTTATTTGGAATCAAGGATCTAGGTAGAATCAAAGAGTACCTAGGTATGGAGTTTGAGCATGATGATCAAAGCAAATGTATGACAATCTCACAAGAAGGGTTTATTCGAGAAATGCTACTAAATCATGGTATGGAGACTTGCAAAAGTGTTGCGACTCCTTATATCGAAGATAAGAATGAAAAGTTTGAAGAAGAGGCTGACTCTAATCTATTAGATAATGCTGGAAGGAAAAACTATAGAAGTATTATTGGTAGTTTGACTTACCTGTGTCGAGCAACGAGACCAGACATCAGCTACGGCGTAAACCGATGCGCTGAGAAGAATCAAAATCCGTCTATGGGTGACATGAAGAAAGTAAAGAGAATTCTAAGATACCTCAACGAAACGAAATCGCTGAAGCTAATCTACAAAAACGACGAGAGAAACATCACAGGATACAGTGATGCAAGTTTCGGTGACAGACGAGGAGGTAAATCTACCTCTGGATTTGCTTTATTTCTGGGAAATTGCCTGATCTCATGGGCAAGTAAGAAACAAACATTGGTGTCCCATTCGACTCAGCAAAGCGAATTGGTAGCTTGCTGTGACTGTGCAAAGAACATTATGAGTTGTAAAAACATACTCGAAGAGTTAGGCTTCGTGGATATATCGGGAAGTTATACTGTGCTGTTTTGTGACAACGTACCCACCATAAGGATGATTAAGGACATATACAATGAAACGAAGAGCAAACACATCCAGATAAAGTATCATGCGATAAAGGACTATGTTGAAAACAAAGATATGGATTTCGAATACATCTCGACGGATAAAAACGTGGCTGATGGATTTACAAAAGGTCTGACAGCAGAGAAGCAGAGGAAATTCTGCGAGTTACTCAACCTAAGAGATTGAATGAGCTAATGTAATATTTTGATAGTTGTTTTCCCATATAAATAGTTTTTTTCTTTATAAAAGAAAAAATTGAGGAAAAAAAACTAATATAATTTGAGGGGGGCGTTTTGAAACGAATTGAACTCAAGAAAAGAAAGGAAGAACGGGATTACTAACCTTTTCTTGTGGTTTAAAATTGTGTTTTCGTTAATCAAATTTATCTGTTTTTTTAGGGAAAACGTATGAGAAAAATAAGCCTTCATGGTGTTTACAATAATAGATATGAGTGCAACGGAGAGGTAGCGCGGACAACAATGAAGTCGAGATGTTAAGCGCAAGCCGTTGGAATCAATTGTTAGTGTTTCTTGGAAGAGAAAAAATTAGTCTTCAAAATGAGCTTCTTGCGGAAGCAGTAAAATATTTTTTTTTCTCTGACATGGGAGAAAGAATTTAAAATATATCTATGGCGAAATAGATATATGTGTGAAAGTCAATGCCAGACAGTGAAATTCCCAGATGAGTTTAATGGAAAACTCAATTTATATTTTTTTTGATTCTTGAGAAATCGGAAAAAAGAATGTGTGCAACGAAGAATGGAGAATAAGCCTTATCTACGCACAACGTGAATTGGATTACGACTATTATCGAACAGTTGTTTGCATTTGATGAGCATCGATTTATTTTCTCTTAAGGATAAGTTGTAAGTACAAATTATTTACTTATTCTTGAATTTACGCGTGGGAATGTTAAACAGTCGAAGATGACGAAGGATTTTCGCATTGAAGAATCGTTATTCGAAAATGGCGGCGACTCGAATCTACATGACCGATAGGAATTATACGGATTAAGTTAAGGCGAAGAACTTTAAATCTAGTCTAATGATCCAGAGAATTATTTATGCGTGATAAAGAAGTTATTTTCTTTATTTAAATCTATAAAGTGAATTGTGAATATTTTCGCATAAGGTGTTAAGCCTAATTTAGCATAAGGTGTTAAAATCCAGATAATCGTAGAATAGTACTATCAGGATAATCAATCGCTGAATTAGAATTAAAGGCAGATCAACTTTAATCGAATCATAGATGTTACTGATTTGTTAAGAGAACTTTTTTCTTTTAAAATAAATGATGTTTTCAAGTGAACTTTGAACATTTAAGAGAATCGATATAGAAGACTAACATCGATTGAATAGTGAATTGATTTAATGATTAAAGTTAATTATTGTGTTACTGCTTAATGTTAATAGAAAGAATCTTAGAAAGATAGCGGAGACTTATTATGTACATTGCCAAATATAAGTTAATTGCAACCATATATTTTGTCTTTCTTAGTTTTCTTCTAGATCTTCCATATGAACTTAAGAAGAGGGAATGAGTTACTATTAATCACATCATCGTATTCTAGGATAGGACTTTTAAAGAATCTCGAAGATAGCCTGCGACTATAGTACCTAGAAGATAAATATTCAAGAGAAGTGTTCCCTACAAGTAGATGTTATTGACGGAAGATTTCTTATCTGTAAATTTTATTCTCGAGGAAGAGAATTAATTGTAACCCAACTAGACAACATGTTTCATTAAAAATAGATTTTGTTATGTTCTCTGGAAGTTAACTCTGCAAAACTTTTGTAATCAGTTTTAGCTTACACCAAAACCCGATTACAGCAAACATAAATATATACACATTGAAGAATTGCTACTTAACAGTAGATTTAGAATAATAATAATATTATTTCATTCTAGATTAAATTTTATCAACCTTCAAATAACTATTAACATCAATTGATACACCACTAGGAGCAACACTAATATATTTTCGGAGCAGATTTAGTGCACTGCCGCAATTTCACGCGCCTTTTCGTGAATGATTGGACCACTTAATGGCACTGATGCATCACGGGACTGATGAATCCATTCAATTAGAATTTCCTCGGCATCTTAATATTTTCCACACTTTACTATTTTACGTTTGCAACCACCCTTGCATTGGTAATTCCATTCTTATTTTTTATTATTGTTCTCAGACTGGATGAGGGAATTCCTAGAGATTCTGCGAAATCCTTCTGACTTAGTGTAGAATTCTCGTGGTACTTACGGAGAATTTCCAATTTTTCACTTATAGAAAGGTATTTCCGCTTCGAAATTTTGCACTAACTTACTGAATCACAGACCCGCACTTCAAAGAGTTCAAAGATTCCCTCCTACCAGGGAAAGAAAAGAATCTTTACAGTGTTACATTTCTTTTCGATACAAAATTTCCGATATAAAAAAAGCGCTACAAGCGGGATTTGAAGCGTTATAAAAGGGTAAGAGTATACAGAGTTACACAGAAAATTCCAGGGACCGTATGAAAGGAGCGTAAAGAACGGGATAGTGCTATAAGCGGGAGCGTAATAACGGGGTTTTACTGTAATTTAATTCCACAATATTGGCTGTTTTTTGGCAATAAGTATAATGGTATTAAAATCAACTATAGCTCCTTCATATCTATTGAAATTTTTTACTTTAGAGTTTTTAATAACACAACTTTCTAATATTTTCCTTAAACTTAATTGTGTTTCTTTATATAAAATTTGGACATTTGTGTCGATAACGTGGCTCTTTGTTATTCAGTGATATGCTACGTCTGAGATGTCTTTGTTTTTATTCTTTAAGGCCCTACAGTGTTCGGATACACGCTCCGCTAAGGTTCTTTTGGTCTCTCCTATGTAAAAATTTTGGTAAGTTTGGCAAGTAATTTTATAGATTAAACCCATTTCGTTCTTATTATCATGTTGATTAACTTTTTTACAAAGCAAATTTTTAATTTTATTTTTATATCTAAAGCCAATGTTTATATTGTAAAGCTTTACATAAAGTTTGTAACCAAAAGCTGTTATTATTTAGATAAGGGATATAAATCCTATTTTCAAATTTGTTAATTTCTTTAATTTTGAAAGTATTGTAAGATTTGATTTGGTCATTGATAAATTTTTCTGGATAGTAGTTTTTCTTAAGGAGGGCAGAGATCATTAATTTTTTCATTATACACTTTTTCAAAACTGGTGTTACAATCTAATCTTCTTAACCAATTTTCAACAATATTCTTTTTTATATGAGTTTTATGGCCTGAGTGGTAATTTAATATATGGTCACTTTGAAATTCCTTTCTGTAGTGCTCCATTACAATTTTATTTTTATTTTTTATCAATTTGATGTCTAAAAACTTCAACTCACTATTTGTTTCTAATTCTTTTTTAAATTTTAAATCAGTAGTGCTTTTATTTAAGTTTTCAAAAAATAAGTTAAATTGTCTAATAGTGCCAAACCATATGATAAGTATGTCATCTACATACCTAAAGTATTCAAAATTTGGTTTTTTTAGTTTAATTAACAAATTGTTTTCAAAGTAGTTTAGAAATAAGTTACATTATGTGCCAGATATTGGTGAGCCCATTGGGAATCCCTTGGTTTGTTTGAAAAATCTGTTTCCATGTTTAAAGTAAGTGTTATTAGTTACAAATTCTACTAATTCTCTAAGTACATATTCATCTAAGTTATATTTTAATAAGAGTTCTTTATTTTTGTAGATGTGTTTGTCCAAAAGAGACAACGTTTCATTAACTGGAACGTTATTGTACATATTCACTATATCTAAAGAAGCCAAATGAAAATTTTTTTTGTTGGTGCTGTTAAAATTTTCTAATTTATCTATTAAATCTTTTGAGTTTTTTATGATAAGTCTTTCATTTGGCATCTTGAAATTTCTCATCCAAAAATTTATTTTTCTAGCCAAATTTTGGGTGGGGGAACCATATGCATTAACCAAGGGGCGCATCGGAAAATCTTCTTTGTGGATTTTTTCACTAAATCAAAATAAAGGAAATCACCTAGTCATTATGAACAAAGAAGATTATATAAAAAAATTAAACGAAATAATAGAAGATGGACATTACACCGAAATCAAAGAAGACATTACCATTACTTTGCACAACAAATTAAAAAAAGTTATCAAAGCTCTAGAAGAAAACAAAACTATAAACTTTCAAGAAAAAGAAGAAATTCTTAAAGTTTCTTGCATAACACCAACGCTAGAAGGAAGGATAAAAATCCACTGTTATGTATGGAAGAGTGTGTTTTTATCTAAGAAGTCTTTAACAAATATTTAGGACAAACATTCCTTCAATTTCAATATTTTTTCCATGGTTCTCTTAATCGGTTTTTTTAAATAGCGTTTAATTTTATTACAATGTTCTTTTTTTAAAATCACGATTTATAAAAAATCTACGTTCCAGGTTCGCACCTGATAGATGCAATGCAATTTTTTTTCCTTCCTTGCTACTTCACAGGAAATATTATTAATGTAAAATTTTCGATAATTAACACTTAGAGAAGAATTTTAACCATAAAATGTTAGTAATCGATATTTGAATTTAAGTTAATATCATAAGCATTTGATGCATTACAAGCAAATATAATGACTATTTTCAAATTAAAACAAGACTTAAATAAACAGTATTTTGTTTTGAACTACAGCTGCTATGACAGCCTTTCACGCCTTCGAGTTGACCGTCAGTATGGGTAACTCCAGCTGAATATTGTAAAAAAACGAAACAGCTGTTCTAGATTCCCGTTGACGATAGCGGAAGGCGTGAGTGAAATGTGCAATTTCATTATTGCTTTCTTTTATGTTTCAATTTCTGTACGTAATTAACCTAAGAACAGCGGCCAAATGTCTGAATTCCAATGGTGAGTTAATAAATCATAATCTTTATTTATTATTTCAAACATTTAAAGGCAATAGAGCTCTGAACCAGAGACGTCTGTAAATCTATAATAATTTTAAACGAAAGTAATGCATTAAAAACAAACATAGAAGTTATCGCCAATTCCAAATTTCATTTTGCGGAAAATCAGGATCTTTCGTATGAGTAGATATTTTCTTTTACTTCATTCACATTTCTACAACATTAAATCAAAAAACACAAACGCTTGCCTCTTTTAAAAGTATTTTTTTTTAAATTACTAAATATTCATCTAATATTCCTTAATTAAAAAAAAAAAATCTATAAAAGCAGTTTACTGTAAGTTGAATCATTAAAATTTAAGCATTAGATGCCCTAAGTTTGAAGATTGCCTAAATCTCTTTAAACAAAGGTTTTCTTAAGTTTTTCTGTCTTGTGTTTGTTGTATTACTTGCTTTCAATCGATCACATTTTTAAACGGTATTTTTACTTTGATAATTCAAATTCGCTTCTTTTAAATGAAATAAGTGCTTGATTAGAAATCTAAACGACTGAGTAACTCTGATTCAAACTAGAGATAGTATGAATTTTCAGGACGAATCTAAAAGGAATACAGGTCACTATCTTTCTGAAATATCTGCTGCTAGTGTATCACAAGAAATGTAAGCCATAGCAGTTTAAAATCATTAATACAAATAATTTTTTAGTTTATCTGAACATAATAAACTCTCGAAAATAGAAAACTAATACATTACTGATTAAAGTAAGCTTTGAGTTAATCGTTATTTATTTCTAGCCAAGTTCGAAAGAATGTCAAAGACCATTCATATTTACTTGTGAAATGGTTCAAGAGAAATCCTGTCATTTTCCCATTGTCATTTTGTTTGATCTGGTAATATTAGTACAGGGTCATTAAAAATTCAAATGTTTTCGGTTTTAGAGACCATATAATGTTCAGATAAACTGAAAAATTATTACTTCTATTCTGTGACTGAAAACTCAAACAAAAAACATTTGTTTCAAGCGATTTGCGCAATCTTCAAACTTAGGGCATATAAATGCTTTAATCTAAAAATTCAATGATTTTTTTTTAATAAACTTATAATAAAATGCTTTTTAAGATTTTTTTTTTAACTAAGCAATATTAGATAAAAATTTTATAATGTTTCAAAAAAAAAAAACACTTTTTAAAGAGACAAATGTATGTGTTTACTAATTTAATGTTATAGAAATGTCAATAAAATAAAACGAAATATCTATTCATATGAAAGGTGCAGATTTCCGACAAAATGAAATTTAGAATTGGCATTAACTCTTATGATTATTTAATGCATGACTTTTTTTATTAATTATTATAAATTTACAGACGTCTCTGGTTCAGAGCTCTAATGCCTTTAAATGTTTGACATAATAATCACAGATGATGATTTTTTAACTCACCGTTGGAATTCAGACATTTGGCTGATGTTCTTAGGTTAATTGTCGGACTTTTGAAAACATTATTTAAATAAAACAATATTTTAACTAAATATCTATAGGACAGTGTAACGTGCACAAATTAAAAATGAACACTGGAATAATGAGAGTGCACTATTCACTCACGCCTTCAGCTATCGTCAACGGTAATCTAAGACGGCTGTTTCGTCCTTTTAGGACTGATCAGCCAGCTTAACCTCGATTAACCTAAGTGTGGGAAATTTATTTTTCCTTAATGACAAAATTAATTTAGTAGTATCTTCAAGGCTTTGAAATATTTTATTTTATTTAAAACCGAAAGTTAAAGTATGTTCATTTGTCATGTGACATCAAGAGCAGTAACAATGGAAGTCTCGTATACATGACTAATACTATGTTGGATTGTTAGAAAAAGAAAGATGATCACCAAAAGTAATGGCGTTACCAAAACAAATGGAGATTAGCAGGAATGCTATGTTTGTGCAAAGGTAATATCGGACAAGTCTAAAATCCGATGTTGCAATAGATTATGCTTGTAATGTATTCGATTAAAAGGTGGAGAACCTTAAGAATTAAATGAGTTAGAATAACTTAATCTTTAAAGTTAATTCACAGTATAAGTAACAGATTAAGCCTAACCGATGGAGTTCCTAAGAGAGGACATTACGTTAAGAGCGACCACAATAGATGATGACCTGACAATTAAAGAGAAATCCAGGAAGGTATTTTCATCGCAGTAAGTGTCGATTGATGAATGAACTGATGAACCATTTCTCACCGTCAATGTAAGTAATTTTCATTTTTGTATCTCCCATCCTGGAACTTGGAAGATTGCCAACACATGAGAAAATCGAATACTATTGATGAAGAATTACAGGAACAAGCATATATGAAAGTTAAAGAACTTTTAGATTTGAACATTGAACACGATTGAATATATTATCCATACATTTTAGGATTGATAAAGTTATTGATCACAAGAAGAATAAACTATTGCTAGGATTTATTGAAATCAATAGATCTTCAACTAAAGATAAATGAAAGATGGATTCAATAAAGTTAAAGAACTATTCAATTAAAGTGTTTAAGTAAACCACACAAAGACTATTTATGAAGATTAGTAATGATTTTAATAATTAAAGATTTTGATAAAAGTAAAGAACTTTTAAGTCAAAGTGTTTAAGGGTTTTAGTACAAGATAGCTCATAATAATTAGTGAAGAATTTTACTGTTCAAGTGTAAAGCTAAAGTGACTTGAAAGAAATTTAATTCAAGGTGGTAATTTCTTATAGTACTATTCAGTAAACATATACTTGATGTGCAAGATAGATTATTATAATCATACAAGTGTTAAGTGAATTCAGGGTATTAAGGATTAATGCGGAATGTTGAGTTTTTAGTAACTTTTCACACTTGGTGGGAAATCATTTTAATCAAGTGTTAATACTGAATGTTAAGTTTAAATGAATTTCACATTTGGTAGAAAACCATTTAATCGTTAGAGATAAGAGAACTTTTAAATGAACTTTAATTAATGGGAATCCACTGAAGTAAATAATTATTGTTTGATACAAATGTTACAAGGTTTTGTAATCATTGATTCTATAAACTATATTGTTTTATTCTAGTTTATCTATCCTTCATTTCTTATCTCATGTAGATTAAGACTGCTCTGCTAAAACCAGTATATGCGACTAATTCCAATCAAATGCTATCAGAAACATATTGTGAGGATCTAAGACTATTATTAGGTATTTATCTATCTCACAAACAAAAATATTTAGAAATTCCAAATTCACAAACAAACACGTGAACCATTCTTCTAAATAATGTCCGAATCAGTGACTTTTGTCCAATTATTGCAAATAATGTTCAAATTGTTGTCTACAAATTGCAGAAAATTTAATCTTTTTTTTATCCAAAAAATTTTTTCAATCGCCGAATAAATTATAAACTTCATCAAAATATAAAAATAGTTAACTTTGAAGAAACAAATTTAAAAATCTTCACCTTAATTTAGAAATTCCTCTAATCTTCTTGGTTGTACAAAACCTCTTCACCTTAAACCTTAACTTCTTCATTAATAAAAACCAAATAAATTCTTCGTACTAATATTTAAAAATAACAACTTTAATACCGAAAACTCCCTACATACCTCGGATATTTCGAAGGCTTAATCATCCTTCTTCTTGAGCCTCCTTAAGCCTTTTTACATAAAGGGACGAGAGAACATCTCTCTCCTTCCCAACTTACTTAAAAATTTATTACAAAACCACTTGAAATTCTTTTAAAACTGAAAAATGTATTTTTGTTTTCTAAACAGATATCTTGCATGAAACTACATAAATAATGTTCAAAACTTTTTCTAAAGGTGTAATAAAGATCTGAAAGATACATAACAAAATAGTTAAACATTTAAAAAAAATGTTTTTAACAGTTTTTGGTTGTAGATATTTTTTATAAAACATTCACTCTCACCTTGCTCTGTAGCATTGTGTTCTTCCGAAGTATCTTCATCCCCCATATCAGGCCCATAATCGCATTCTGAATCAGAATCATGGTCACTAAGCTAGGATAGGAGGGTAGGTGGCGGGTCAGCCCCCTCCTCTGTTGCTAAGTGATTTTGTTTTTACTTATTGTTTGAGGGTTTGAGGGTTAATGCTTTCTTTTAATGTTTAGTATAAGAAATTGTACATATTTGTTTTCTTCTTTGAATTTCTGAATCTGTTCTTCGAGCTTCTTAATTGTTGCTACCTCTTCAGGTTGTTTTTCTTCTTCCATGACTTGTGTATTCTGTTCCAGTTGGAACCTGAATAATAATAATATATTATGTAAGATGGTCTAAAAAAGGTAGGTACTTCTGACCCTAACTTTGTTAATAATTCAGATAGGAAGATTTTGCCCTTTCATTTAAATGAATTATTTACAATATAGTTGCAAGATTTATTCTTTACAACACAATTATTACACTGATTATTACTTTTTGTATACTTGTCAAACCAGCTAAAAAACTTAAAAACGCGGAAATATAGTTTTTTAGTTTATTTTTACGTTCACTTGACGCTATATAAACAACTTAAATTTTATACTTTTCATTAAATTATACAAGCCTTGGAGACAGAACAGTTGTGCTTGATTCGCCAACCAACTTCTCAATCAATATTTTCCTGCCTCTCATTTTTTCCTTTTCCAACCGGTCATCCTCTTTGTTGGATTTTGGTTTAGTTTTGGGTAAGTGCTCAGTTGGAACAGCATCATCAGGAAGGTAGCGGCAGTTTCTGGGTGAATATAGAAGCAAGGTTTGCTGCAGACTTTTTTTTTCTGAAGCACTCTTTAATGTAAAGTGAGCATATATAAGCCAAAAAAAAAAAAAAATATTGTGCAGGCCTAGGTGTTTATAACATCCATCAAGCACTGTAATTTTTTTTTTTTACATTTGTTATACCTTTTAATTTCTAAACAATTAGATAACCTAGCTTGCTGAGAAGTGAACTGAGACAAACACTTAAATAACGATAATACGGTATGGTTTTATAAAAAATTTAGCTTCTACTTTAAAATAATATAAGATAAAATAAGAATTAAATGAATCAGAATGTTATTCCTTTCGGGAGGTTTCAACCTGTTTCCTACATTTTGTGATATTAGATTGCAAATTAAATTCTCTAAAATAAAGTTATTTTTAATAAAAGATATTTAACATCTCAAACATTAAACGTAATATTTTACATTTATTATTAAAAGCAAATTTTCGAGGCGAATATGCGTGTCCTCTTTCTCAAGCCTATTTACAACAATAAGTTAGCGAAATTTTTTGAATAATCAAATTATTACATGCTACGAGTATTCACATTTTGTTATAAGTCGTATATACATTTTGTAATAATAAATAATAATAATAACACAACTTTCTATTAACAATTTCCAGAAACAGAAAAACAATATTCATATGTCGATACTTACAACAAATAATCTTAATTTGAAAACTTTTTATTGGTTAATTATTGCAATCATTCTAATTCTTCTATTACAACCTTATCATTACAATTTGCACACAGCTTCTCAATAAATTCTTTGCTATTCTCACGAAATATTCGTTGACTTCAATTCCTTCACTCCTATTGATATTTCCTTCCTTTGTGTTATGAATGCACATGCTTTCAATCATTTTTCGTGTTTTTGTTTCGATTTTAACAAATAAAATTTTAATTTCACTATTAACGTAGTGCGTTTTTTCATACAATGTTCAGCAACCTCTGACCTATCTATTTTCTATGTAGTAGCCATGTTCCATCATTCGTTCCTTTACCATTCTTTTACTTTCTCCAAGATAGAACAATTTACAATTCAAACAATAGATAGTACACAATTCCCATCTCATGTTTTTTTATCACTTCTATTCAATTTATTACATTTGACATAAGTTTTTCTTAAGTTTTAATTTAAATATTGCATTTAAATGACCGTCAGTTAATCCTCACGGTATTATTTGCAGCTACCAAAGCTGGACTAAACAATGGTTTGTAATAAAAAAAAGTTGTATTTTTAAATTTAAATTTATTAATATGATGATACAATGATGTGAAATAATAGAAATTATAAATCAACTTTTTAAATGAAATTAATAAATTGTGAAATGGAGAATTGTAAATTGTTCTATTGTGGTTTTGTAATAAATTTTTTATGGATGCATGCTTATTTGATTATTACTGAATCCAAACAATAACATTTAGAAGGAAAAAGGTGACGAATAAAAGTTTAGTTAACATTGATTGCTAAAAATCGAGGTGGAGCACTCAGTGCACCACCCGTATAAAATTGTTCCACCATATAAGCCGTGTAAGTGAGGAATAAATATATATTTTCTCCATTTCAAAATTTATTAATTTCATTTAAACTTTTGATTTATAATTTCTATTATTTTCACATCATTATATCATCCTAATAATAAATTTAAATTTAAAGCCAATTTTTTTATGACAAACCATTGTTTAGTCCATCTTTGAAGTTTGGTAGTTGCAAATAATTTCGTGGGGTTTAACTCAAGGTCATTTGAATGCAATATTTAAATTAAAACTTATGAAAAGATGTCAAATTTATCTTAATCATACTATAAATATGTAAATTGCAACTGTTGGGTTTTCATTAAAGTTAACGAAAAGAAATTTTAATCCATGATACAACATGTTGTTTGTTCTTATTTCATTTAAACTAACATTTTAGTTGGACTACTTTTTTCATGGGATTCGCATTGTTTTAATAATATTTCAACTGGGCTGTTGCCTTTGATGTGACGTAATTATTAATTGTAAGAAGTTTCATAATTTTTGAACATTATTTAGTGCCTCAAACTATGCAAAAACGATGCGTTGAAATTGGCTTGCGAGCGCCGAGCGCCGCGGCCGGCTGTGATGGTGGCGAGGCCGACGAGAAACGACAGGCCGAGTTGCTGACGTCATTTTTTTTTAGTCACGTGACCCCATTGAGTCCGAGCGAATTTCATTGCCTTGAAGCTTCAGACTCGTCACAGATAACACACTGTCTTTTTGATTAAGCTAATTAAAAATATGAAACTTAGACTAAAATAGTTTTCAATTGATTTTCATAAATTTTACTTATCTATTAAGTATTTACAGTTAATACTTATTATTATTTTAATTTAATAAAACTTGAAAAGGCCAAACGATTCGTTTTATTTTAGTAATTACTTAGTTATTTTTTTTTAAATAAATTTTATAAACATAAAATGTATTATTTAAAAAAAAAAATATTTTAAAGATATTTATATTATTAAAATATAGAAAAGATAACTTACTGCTAAATTCATCCTGCTCATATTCACTAACAAATTATTACACACAGATGCAACTTAGGTATATATTCATGTAATATATGTTGAGAATTTCAGTTTAAAATTTTTAAGTTATAGTTCTGAACTTTTTTAGTGAATTTTCCAAAAAAAAAATTAAAATATGTTGTGTAAGAAACATAATTAAGTCCAGTAAATTGCATTACTTTTCTTGCTATGGATATGAAACAATATTAATCATTTTGTTAAGAGCATGATGTTCATAGATATAACAGTATCTTTATAAAAAATAGTAATAATAATAATAATAAAAATAATAGCATGTTGATTTTGGAAGCATCATTTTAGTAATGATTTCAACAAAACACAGTGCACGTAAAATTTTTATTCAAATTACTATTATTTATTTAGTATTATTTTTCGTCTAATTAATAAACCACTGAACAGCAATTACATGAAATCTACTTTTCAAAACTTATATTTTATATGCATACACAAATTAATATATATATAGTGCAATTTAGTTCATTTTTGATTTATAAAATGATTATTAAATACTGAGATTTCTTAACAGTAACTTACCTTTCTCCTTTGCAATTGAATGTGATTCCAGTACAGGTCTAGTTATTAAGAGAATTCTTTTTCAGTACGCACGAGAACGTTTTATTTTTGTTACGTTAATATCAAATAATTCATGAAAATAAATGAGGAAATATAATCTATGTACTTGCCATATCTTCTTAATAACAGTGATACAACAATAATCACAAATTTCTTGATGATTTCTTCCATACCCAGATTTTTTTTTTTTTCTTTATTTAAATAATCATCAAAATGGTTTCTCTTTCATATAAATTTTTGGTCCTGAAAAGGACCTTTTTGACAGTAACCCTTCTTTCTTCTTTTCCAGTACTCTACATTCTTTCTTCCGTCCATTTTGCTCCAGTCTTCTTTTTTGCCTTTTCTTGAAGACCCTCTGATTTTTTTTCCTGAATTCTTCTCTTCTCCATCTATTTTCATTTCTTCCATGTCTTTTGACCTCTTTGATCTATGTAATCTGAGTCTTGGGGTATCAAAATAAATTATTTTTTTTTAATAATTTATTCTTGAACAACTGTAATAACTTATTATTTACTGTAATAACTTATGCAAATTATTTTTTTTTAATAATTTATTCTTGAACAACTGTAATAACTTATTATTTACTGTAATAACTTATGCAAATTTTAAACAAACATTAAAAATTATAAGAATGAAAACAAAAATTCTTAGGTCATTCACTTTCTTTCTTAAATTCTGCTCCAGTCTTTACCATTCATTCTCTCAAATATCCCCTTCTTTACACAGACTGCATTCTTGCACTAATTGACATCACTCATCTTCTCACATATTCCTTTCTACATTCACAGTCTAAACAAACATTTACACTGCACTCACTTGCACATATTCAAATCATTTATTTTCTAGGGAATAAGAGATTTAAATAGGCTGACTGTGTATATTTACAGGATGACATATTAATACTGACTATATTGACTGGCTGTACATTAGACTGGCTATATGTGTGTA
>JAFIDM010078067.1:15967-26090 GCA_023159025.1 Thereuonema tuberculata | reverse complement strand
TTTTGTTTTATTATCTTTTCCTTTTCTAATATTTAAAAGATTTCTTTACTATAATGACTTTAATATTCATTTAAGAAATAACACTTGACATGATTAAAGTGTTAATGCTCACACATCACTTTCATTCCAAATTGAAAAAAAAAATATCACTGCTCGGCAAATTAATCACCTTGTATGATTTCAACATATTGCAGGTGCAGACATTTACTTTGACGTTAATCCAAATTCAACCATTGCCATCGCCATTTTGCTGCTGTATACTGGTTTGGTTAGAACATCTGCAATATTTTTATCGCTCTGGATATAAATTGGGATTATATCTCCACGATGTAGATAATCCTTTTCCACATGGTACCTTAAATTGACCTGTCGGCTCTTCCTCATATTATCTTCGGAATTTGCTAACTTTATAGCGGCGACATTGTCGCAATATAGCTTGATGGGATTCACGACTTGACTTTCTTCATTAATTTCTCCCAAGAAACTTGTAATTGACTTTATCTTTTTGCATGTTTCCACCATTGACAGATACTCAGCTTCTTGCGTGGATTGTGCAATAATGTCTTGTCTTAAAGACTTCCAGATGATGGCTCCGTTGTTCATCTTGAGAACATATCCAGTCGTAGATTTGCTGTCGCTTCTCGAATCATTCCATGTCGAGTTGCAGTAGGCTGCAAACTTTTCATCACTCTTTGAAAATCTCAATCTTGAATTGACAGTTCCTGAAAGATATCGAAGCATTCTTTTGATAGCTATCATGTCATCCTTATATGGCTTTGCCACCTTCCGTGATAACACGTGTACTCCAAGTGTGATGTCTGGTCTTGATGTGTTACTCAAGTATGATAAACTTCCCAGGATACTACGGAAAACATAATGTTCCTTGTCGCTTAGTCTTTGACTTTCTTCGCGATCCAAATTGTGATTTCTATTTAATTCCGCTGGAGTTGCAAAACTTCTACAGTCCACCACTCGATGTTCTTCAAGCAGTTTCTCAATAAAAAACTGCTGAGATAATGATACACATTGTCCTTCACGATCATAATCAATTTTTATACCTAAGTATGTGTTTGTTTCACCAAGATCCGTGATTCCAAATTTCTTATCGAGATGTAACTTGAATATTTTCCAGATCGGATCCGAAGATTAAAATATCATCAACATGTACGAAGATGATAGTTTGTATCTTAACTTTAGGAGATCTGAATATGCACACATCTGTTCTTGTGTTGGTGAAAATAAGCTTATTTAATTCTGCCTTCAAAGTTTTGTACCAAGTCAATCCTGCTTGTTTCAGTCCGTAAAAAGCCTTTTTCAATCGCAATCCAGTCGAACGTTCATCCTTCTTGTTCACACCATCGGGGAACTTGATATAGATGTCTTCTTCCAAAATCCCGTTCAAATATGCCCCTTTTACATCACATTGATGTATAAACCACTTGTGTTCGGTTGCCAATGCCAGCAGTATTCTTAAGTGCTCCATCATTGGCGTGGGAGCATATGTAGTCTAATCCTTCTCTTTGGGTATAGCCACAGACTACCAGTCTTGTTTTTCTTTTAATCAATTTCCCTTTCTCATCAATCTTGTTCTTAAAAACCCACTGGTTGTTAAGAGGGACTTTGTAGTTTGGGACAATAGCCTCTTCCCAGGTATCATGCTTTTGTATAATTGACAGTTCATTGTTTATTGGCTTTATCCATTCTGACCTAAAGTCCGTATTCAGTGCTTCCTTATACGTTTGCGGTTCATCATTAACTGCTATTGAAACATACCTCTTTACGCTTCTTGATCTTAGTTTTATCGTTGGCGTTGTAGGTCACTCACAGACATCTTCGTCACTCGTAGCATCATTTTCTACATTGTCTTCATGATCACTCAATGGGTTACTTTCATGATCATCTGATGAATCTTCAGAAGTTTGAATGTCGAACAAAATTGCATACTGATCATCCGGTGGTATCTTGATATTTAGCAGATCGACTCCCAGCTTGTTTTCATCGATGTAAGCGTTTCTCGTTTCATAAATTCTGTTCTTTTCTGGGTGATAGATTTTATAACCACGCACTCTCATTGAGTAACCAATCATAATTCCTTTCCAACACTTAATCAAGAATTTGTTTTTCACCTGTACGCTAGGTTTTTTCACAAAAGCCATGCTGCCAAATTTCCTAAGATGCCGTACAGCTGTCTTATGGTATTTTGGAAACCATCTCGATAGAGGTATCTTTTTGTCAATCGAGCCATGTGGAGTTCTGTTGATAATGTAGTTCGCTGTTTCTACTGCTTATGGCCAGAATTTCACGGGTAGATTAGCATCTATCAACAAAGTTCTTGCCATCTCTTGAAGTGATCTGTTTAGCCTCTCTGCTACCGCGTTCATCTGAGGACAATAGCTTGACGCGTTATGATGTTTTATTCCTTTTTCTCGAAAGTATGAATCCAATTCTTCGTTGTTGAACTCTGTCCCTTGATCAGTCACTATGGCTTTCACCTTACGTCCCGTTTTTCTCTCGGCGAAAACTACGAACTCCTTTATCTTACTTGTGTTTTGTCTTGCAAGAAATAAACGAAACTTCTTTTACTAAAATCGTCTGTGATGGTTAAGACGTACTTGGCTCCTCTTCAATTATCGATCCCCACTGGTCCAAAAATGTCTGAGTGGATTAGATCGAGAACAGCTTTGCTTCTGATGTGGCTTATCCTCTTGTGTGAGATATTTGATAGTTTTCCTTGTATACAACTATCGCAGGATAATTTTCTCTTAAAAGAAATCTTATCTAGGCCTCTTAGCAAATCATCTTTGACAATGATCTTCATTTTATTGTCTGATACGTGTCCCGATCGATCATGCCATAACTTATGGTTGTCGACGAATGCAGCATTTATATTTGGCTCTGAGTTGCGATCCCTGATGATAGTACCCTTCATGACATATAATTCGTTCTCGACTGATGCCTTTAATAGGATTTTGTTCTTGTTATTCTTGACTAAATATTGACCTTTAGTGATGACTTGTAGATATCCTTTTTCATTCAATCTACGTGACGAAAACAGATTCTTATTAATAGATGGAATAAATAAGACAACATTAATCATCCTGTCCACACATTCCTTGTTATTAACGAAAGTCCTGACAGGAGCCGTTCCTGAGCCAATTGCAAAAACTGGTTTGTTTTCTATTCCAAATACTGACGTAGCTTCTTGGAATTCTTGAAACTTTGTAAAATACTTTATGTTGTTACAAACATGGTGAGTAGACCCGCTATTCATGATCCAGCGTGTTTCATGGTCATTACCCTTAAACTTGTAATTCTCCTTTACAGATATATTGGCGATTGCTCCACTACATCCTGCTTGACTCTGATGATTACGTCCCTTGGAGCTTCTACACTCCCGTGCAAAGTGACCTTTACCTCCACACTTCAAACATGTGATAGTCTTCTTATTTCTAACTTTCTTCTTACTTAGATTTTGTTCAATATTCCTGTTAGTGGTGAGACACTTGGCATCGTCATCAACTTTAGTCATGATTGCTTTGCTGTCCGCATTACGTTCAACTTCCTGAATAAATTCATCACATACTTCAGAGAAGTTGTTAAGAATTTTCTTAGCTAGAATATCCTGAACGCATGCATCTAATTCTCTGGGCAACCCGGTTAAAACTATACAGCTCAAGTCCTTCTGAGAAAACTCTCCACCAATTGAAGTTAACTGGCTCATCAGAAGTCTCATATCAGAAATTTTTTCAAGTGTAGTCTTCACATCACTAAAATCCGTCATATGGAAATTTTGACGTTTGATTCTCATGATTTTCATATCATCCGGTTTATTAAATCTGGATTCTAGTTCATTTAGAAGCAGATTTGGATCAGATGACTCAACTACCAGGTAACGACATACTTCATCCATGTGTAATAGGAGTAGACCACATGCCTTTTCTCTTTTCTCGAGAATTTTACGCCTATCCTTTGCGTTGGTTATCTCATCTACTTAAGTAGCACTCATAGTAGCTGTTGACCACAGACCATTATGCATCAGTAAAAATTTAATCGAAGATTTCCAACTGATATAGTTGTAACTGTCTAGGATTATTTTATCACTTGACGCCATCTTGGAATAAAGAATAAAGAATATTATTAATGTTGCGCAGTGGATTGTGTCGCTGAGGTCTGCTTAACCAAAACTGTGGACGAAATTATTATCAATTCTACATTTGAAATGTAAGTAATAGCCGAGCATTAACATTAAAATAATATTCAAAATAAACTGGCATCAAAATAACAAAATTTAATGAATGCTCAAAATCTAATACATTTATCTCACAACTGTTAAAACCTGTAAAATATTACTGGTACATTCAATGTTCTAGATCGAAATTATCAACTATGAAAGAACACTAAAAACGCCACACTAAATGGCATAGAACAACTATAAAACACTCATGATATTACAGATCTAAATATCATTTTAGAACTTGATTTCCTAGAATTAAATCTTTAAGCATTCATGGAAACATTTAATCAAGATCAAGTTTTAACTCGGTTACCGATAACCTCACAAAATATGGATTAATAAAATCCCCACTATACTATTATATCATCTGGCTAAGCAAAGAACAAAAATCAAAATCTAGAATTCAATCACATAGATAATGAATTAACTAAATTTACATAACGGCATTCTACGATGCTGTAACTAAACTAGAAGACAGTTCTTTGACACTAATGATATTTATTGTTGGTTATCCCTCCACGTAAATGTTCTTGACTCCGAAGAATAATTTTAAGATAAAGTAAACTGGCCTAACTTAAACTTGTAGTAACTCTTTCCTTGTTACCCTTAATACAGATAGAATGTTAAATAGTACAGCCACGTTCGTAAGCCTTGTCTGGCAGTGCTGCAGAACTAGTAGTTTCCACACAAGAACTCAGACTGCACATGAATTTCCGGAGGATCGAATGAATTATTCCACAATACATCCGTACTCCTGATTCATAACCTTCCACACAGGAAAATTGTTGATATACTGAAATGCTTTACTTGAACCAATCTCTGGTACAAAACCCGATACATCCTAGGCCTTCCTGGACATCTAAGCCTAACTTGAGATTGTGTCTAACGAACGTCTTTATCAACGGATAAACGAAAAAGAACTGTATAAAATTGAAAATGACAATCAAATTTCAATAATTAATACACTCATAATTAATTACGAAAATACCTGATATTAACGACATTTAATCTTACGGGTCTCCTATTCATCTTTTTCCGTCGTATACCAAACATTCAAAAACGACATTTCACTGTTCCAAACAGCCATCAAAATGCATTCAAACTAAATGTCATGAACAATAAAAAACTTAAGCGCCACCAGGTATGATTCACTGTAATTATAGCGCTGTATCTACCTTAGCTCCGACGCTATTTCTAATCTGAATTAAATACAATAAATCTTTTTTAAAACACATTACATAATATGGGGAGATAATAAAACAAAATTAAAGAATAATTACAATTCAATGAAATTATCTACAGTCATCTAGTCAACTCAAATTTCCTAACATCGTTGGAAACTAAAATAATTTCGTTAAATGCCTTTTCCTTTTCCACTACTGACGATGAATTTCTCTTTGTTTTCACATAAAATGCTTCTCGCACTGCATTCTGCGGATGACTAAAATTTATGCTCACAAACAAACGTCATTTAAAATTTAAGCTCACTTTGCTTAATGTTGATTCCTTGTCTACACTTAGACATCACTTTGTAGTAACGTTTTCAGTTTCGGGCGTCTCTAGAACTAACACCACAGTAATTTCTGTTAGACACTGTACGTTAAAATTACAAAGCTAAACTGTTTTTAGTACGCTAAATGACCTGACAAGCTAAATGTGTAATTTTAACGCATACTTAACTATTCGTTGATTGCAGATCTGCTGTGCATAATGAGAGTTTGTAAGGATATCCACTATTAGCCTTATTTATAGTTAATGCAACTAAATCTTTAACAGAAGCTACCTCTCATTATGCATGGTTGATTGAGTGTCCAAGTGTCTAAAGCGAAAAAGTGGAGAACAAATATCGAAGTGTCGGAAAGTCAGAGTGTCTTACTGCTGTCCAAACACCGTATTATCAAACCATCTTTCTCGTTCTTCGTCTGCAAAAAGAGTCATGTGACCAGTCAATCAGCAAACAATATTTCGAAAATTACCTAATAAGGAAATCTAACATTTCGCAGATTCTTACTAGTCAGGAAAATGCAGGTGTCAACGACTCATCAAACATCTCGTGATTTAACCTTTCGATTTCGGCAGGTGTTTAAAATTAATTAAAAACTAAATTGAGATAATTTGGTTCTTTTTCATTCGCAAAGCTTTTGCGATTTCACTCAAAAATAAGGAACATTTAATTATTGAAAAATTAAATCTGACTGTTTTCTTAACAATACAACACTATATTTTGTTTTACTTCAATAACTAACAAACAATACATGAAAGGTCAGCAGTACCATAAAAGGAAATTGTTAATTTCCTTGATTTTCATTGATAGTAGAGTCTATTCTCCCTTGTTATTTTGCACACGAACGGTCAGCTATTAATCTAATCTTAGAAGGAGAAACTGTCTCTCTCTTATCTTTGCACTCGAACAACCTTACACATAGACCAGCGACACCATGGCACAGTGGAGTTTGCATAACGGCATTTAGTTTCCGGTGTTAATTCAGTGAGTTTAGTTTAGGAAGGGCAACAGGAGGTTAGCCTATTTTACAACCCGGTATGTACAGCTAGAACACCGTCACTGAGCAGTAAACTATGGTCTAACGAAATACTTTGTTAGAAAGGACATTTGAAAATTTGGTTCGAATTAACTTATTAGCTTTCACAACTTAGTCAGTATTTTGAAGCAAAGATTAGTGCGACATTAGTAAATTTAGTCAATGCTTCGAGACAAGGATTATTGCAACTTCAGCGAGTTTAGTCAGTGCTATGAAGCAATATTAGCACAGCGTTAACAATTTAGTCAGTACGTCGAATCAAGGACTGTGCAACGAAAATAAATCTAGGATAACGCCAGGCGATAGTAGCCTCAGAGCCAGCCAGGAATCAAATTAGTGTGCAGTGAATATAAAATAATCTTAGTTTTTGCATTTCTACAATTTACGGCTCCAAGTTAGGAGCGTCATTTACTAAAAAAATCCATTAGTTTTTACATTGTGAGTTTTATTTCCCAAGGACTGGAAGTTCCCACGCTTGTTTACCATACAGTTAATTTGTAAATAAATGAAATTTAATTGTTGTGTGCGTAGTGCGTAATTCTTTCTGAGTGTCTACTAGCCCACCATGATCCTTGCGCTTCGGGATGACTGAGACAGTGTAAACCTGATAAAAGAAAAACCTCGACTTTCAACAGCCGGGCAATTGTTGAGAAAAAGAAAGATATAAACTTATCAGGCGACGAAATGATTGGCGACTAGGAGAGGGAGGGGTTTTGGTTATATCATATAGTTCTTTCTTTAATTTGGCACCCAAGTGGGCTACGAAGAAAGGGTAGTAGGACGCAGAACCGGTAGGCATACAAAGTAAAATTATACTAAAGTAAAAATTTAATTGTGAAATTAATCGGCCAAACGCACACACACGAAATGTTGCCAGTTAGCTAGGTGAATTTGGATTCCACGTCAGCATGAATGACAGCGGTGACGAAAGTGACAAGTTGAAGAAGGGTATGTTCACCGATTACAGAGAGGTAGAATAGTACTCGAGTAAAGAGGAAATGGACACTCAGGACTCGACCGAAATTTCCACCATGCTGCAGCAGTTGGATTTAGAAGAAACGATTACACCCGTTAGCGCCCACGCTAATTCTTACTGTGACACCAACGCAAGAATAGTCTCCAACAGAGTCGCAACATAGTCTGACAATTGAAGCGAGGCTAGTGGAACTCATGGAGGCTATGATGACACGATCCATGGCAGCGTTTTTTGCCAAGACAGACGAGCAAAAAAAGGAAATGGCCGAATGTAGTCGAAGGATAGAGACTGGATTTCGTGAGCAAAGCAAACAAAAATTTAACCAATTCAGAAAATAGACGCTGACATAAAGGAATAGAGCGACAGAATTAATGCTAGAAAAACGCTAAAATAGATGAACAAAGAGTCCAATTAGTAGAGCAAGGCCAAAAGATGGAGGCAAGATTAGTGGAAGAAAGCGCCAGTATAAACGCAATGCTAAAAGAAAGGCGAAGAAGGCTAACACAGAGGCTCGAACAAGGATTTCAAAGTTTCAGAGAGGAATTCCAACTTAGAATTAGTGATGTGGAAAAGAAAATCGATGGGCAGATGAGCCAGTTTAGTGATAAATGGAGGCCAAAGTTCATCAAAACTGTGAAATCCTGAAGACCATGCTAGCCGCCACTCATACTACCGTTAAGGAACAGATTGGAGCCATAAGGAAAACTGTGGAAGCAGTCACCCTCAACGTCGAGCGAATACACCAAGACGCATTGGAAAGACACACACAGTTGAGAGCTCGCGTGGAGAACGTGGAGTCAGGGGTTGCCAAGCAGGTACGGAAGGTTAAATAGATCGTTGAGGAGAAAATTAAAGGCGTAGGCGATCGAATGGAGTGTTTGCCAACAACACCGGTAACCCTGGCTAACACACTGACGAACATACCAACGTCCTTAATCTTTAGTGCAGCTCCAGGTGAACACCCGAATGCGTTTCTAAAAGCAGTAACCTATTACTTCGCCCTAGAAAACGTAAAGGACGCACTGAAACGAAGGTTAATTTATCAGGTACTAAAAGGCAACGCCAAGATCTGGCAGGATACATTAGATCCATTTCCAACAAGCATGGAGGATTTCAAACAGAAATTTCTTAACCGATTCTGGGGAAAAGAGGCTCAAACGAACTTTAAATTTCAGCTTATGCATTCGCATTGGAAGAAGGCAGATGGCAGCATGCATGGCTATTTCGATGATAAGATAGCCACACATTGACAATGGAGCCACCAATGTCTGTGGAGGAAATAATTTGTTTACTAACGAGGCATTTCCCCGTTTATATTCTTAGGAGCGGAGAAAAATGCAAATGTAAACAGTGCATCGTCGTCAGGAGCCAGAGCAACAATGGCAGCAGTAACCGGACGAAATCTTCACAAAACGACTAAAGAAGGAAGGTAGATGACCACGACCGCATAGGAGGTAAACCCAGGAGTCGTGACGAGGGACCATGGACAATTTACGGCCAGCAGCCAGCCAGCCAGACAACAGCCAGCCTTCCGAAGCACGGACGCGAGTAGAAACATCCGAACGGGTAGCACAATGGAAGGAGTGGCAGGAGCGAGTTGCTCCAGGCCATCAAAAAACTGATTCTGTTTGGTGTGATGGACCCCCAGTCATACGACTTTGTCTATTGTAAGAAATAGACAATAGAGTCTCACGGTTAAGACTCTACATCCGTGTGAAGCAATGGATTTTGGTGAAGAAATTAGAAAGGTTAGTAACAGACGATGTCCTATGATAAAAGTACAGGTGATCGGAGTGGAGATTGACGCGCTCATCGTTACGGGCAGTAAGGTCACGGTGATTCGGAGGAGGTGCTGAAGAGAGCACTCAACATTGATGACAAGATTCCAATATTCCCCATGTCAAGGACCACCGTGATCGGAGTCAATGAGAAGCCGGCGGAAACAATTACCCGTCAGGCTATGGTTACTATTGAAACGCAAGGTACAGAATATATTGCCGTTTATATCAAACAACATAATATATCCATTAATCTTGGGCATCGACTTTCTCAAGAATAACAAAGTGGTTATCGACCACAAAAACAACATCGTGAAATTGTCAATCCAAACACTAGTGATTGTATGGAAAATGGAGAGGATGAACCGTTAACAGAATTGGTAAACATCATGGAGGCGACCAACATTGGCGGAAGCTAAAGTGGCAAAGGGAACAAATGCAGCAGCTAAAGTGGCAAAGGGAACAAATGCAGCAGCTAAAGTGGCAAAGGGAACAAATGCAGCAATCAGGAAAACCATTCGATCCCTTATTAAAGCACAACCTGCGATTGAATCTCAAGCAATAGATTTATTACCCGCAAGAAGCGTCCAACAAT
>JAFIDM010078067.1:0-15867 GCA_023159025.1 Thereuonema tuberculata | reverse complement strand
CTTATTAGAATCATCGCTCCGGCTTGGAGCATCCTACTTGATTCGAGGCAACCAACTCAACCAGGCTCCAAATTCCAACTGACCGCTCAAACCAAACAACACGTTCGAAAGACCACATGTCATCTATTGCAACGCATTGAGGTTGATTTGAATATTTAAATTATCACAAAATGAGTCTTGCTCACAATCAATAAAAAAAATAAATTTCTTTGCAAGCAATAATTATTAGCCTTTTTTTTTTAAAATAAATTTAAACTAAAACTTAATTTAAATTATTTCATTGGGGAAACTAAATAATTTAATATTTACTAACAAATATCATCCCCAACTGCATTTGATATCGACTAGTCATGAGATTCTGTCATTATTCTGCGTCCTGTTTTCAATTTGAATCAGAATGTGGAGACAATGAAAATTTGTAAGTGAGCCCTTACGAGGTTTATCAGCAGCTGAAGCAAAGTTAAATATAAATAGTGTTTTCGGTGAAGACCCTGTAAACAAAATAACAGTGCAGCATTGATTCCTAAAATTCCGCGATGGAGATTACAACGTAAAGAAAACGAAATGAAAAAGTGATCTGAGTCGAGCAGGCAAACGAACTGATCGAGTATCACCCACATTTAAGTTGACGGGAGATGGCTGAGAAAAGCTAAGGATATCTCACACAACAACTTACACTGTCTGGAAGAACTTGTCGAAATGCAGAAAATGAATTACTTTCCCGTAAACTCCCAGAAGGAAATTATGTTACAGGTACACAATTTGCTCTTCACTCACGCGAACATATAAAGAATCTTTAAATGACAGGACGCCGACTCAACTTGAATAAAAAGTTAAAAAGGTTTATAATAACATATTAAAACGACCAGTTTCGGTTCAAGTTAACACATTTAGAACCCTTGTCAAGAGGATTTCATTTGGTTAAAACATGTCTTATATGGTCATGCGAACACTCATTTGGGAAGAAGGATCTGATTGATTTTTACAAAGACTTAACAGGACTGGCTAGAAAAAGTCAGTAAATATACATTGTGATGAAGGGGGTGTTGGGAGTTTTTTATTATTTTAATTTCTATTCTTTTGTTTATGTATGTTTGAAAAACAGTAATGATTTATACTCTGGACCGATAGACATGACATAGAGGATCAGTGGCAATATAAAAGGACTCTTTGCATTTTCGTAGCAATGTATTATTTTCCACACAAAGAATTGAAGTTTTATCAAAATCTAAGCCGTGTCCCTTTTCTTTTGTATGCAAATATGTATTATAATTATAATTTCAAGTTTTTATGGCATATTTAGGCTGCGCTACTCTCTGAAATAACCTTTGAACAGTTTCCCCATATAATGACAAGAGTTTTCTTGTTGACAAGGAATAGAATAGACTACACCTTTTTGTTAAAAGTGTTCTTTTTTTCTTTTTTAAATTATCACAAAGATTGAACAATTTATAAAGGCTATTATTGTTGGGTGATGTGAGTGAAATGCCAATCGGGCGCAATAATTTATTGAGGGCATGAAACATTTCTTGGTTTCCAAAATAAATCGGCCATTAATTTTTCTATTTTGCAAAATAAGAAAGGAATTTTTTCGCTTATTAAAACTATGTCCAACATGCAATTTTTTTGTTTTTGATGAAAAAATTTACATGCAGTCTATTGGCCTGTTTATGGGTTTGTCTGCTTTAGACATTTTGACTGAAATATCTATGACGTATATTGAGGATTCTGCATTTATTAGTTATGATAAAGTTGGGTTACGCAACACTTTATACAACAGATATGTTGACGATCTCCTGTTTTATTTGGATGCGGTTATCCAAAAAGATATTGCTTCGATTATTGGTTTTATCCACCAGGATATTCATTTTAAAATTGATAATGAAGATGAAAACAAAAATTCTATTGCTTTCCTTAACGTTGAAATACAACGGATAAATTCCGGCTTTTGTACTTCAGTTTACCGAAAGTCCACATATCAATCTGTCACCCTCAATTTTAAATCTCATAATTCAATCTTGTTTAAAATAAATAATGTAAACATGTCTGCTAATCGAGCACTCAAGATTTCCAGTTCATTCTGATTCTTAACAAAGAAATTAATAATATTCGTTCCATTTTTATAGCAAATGATTATCCTATAAATTTTATTAATAAACATATTGTCAACGCGATGAGAGCTTACTACAACAATGTTAATAATATTAATAAGAACAAATATAAATACATATCTATTTATTTATAGCCACTGATCCTCTATGTTATAACTCATGTCTATCGGTCTAGAATATAAATCATTACGGTTTTTCAAAAATACACCCCCTTCATCACAATGTGTATTTACTGGCTTTTTCTAGCCAGTCATGTTAAGTCTTTGTAAAAATCAATCCGATCCTTCTTCCCAAATGAGTGTTCGCATTACCATACAAGACATGTTTTTAACCAAATGAAATCCACTTGACAAAGGTTCTAATTGTTTTAACTTGAACCGAAACTGATCGTTTTATTATGTTATTTTAAATCTTTTTAACTTTTTTTTCAAGGTGCGTTGGCGTCCTGTTATTTGAACTTTTTTAACGCAAGTTAAAAGCTTTTAATAAAGAGTCTTTCTGGCATATAATTTTAACTTGAAAATTGGATAGGCCTAATGTACGAATTAGTAAGAGTTTATCATCTTGGCTTGAACGAGCCATCGGTAGCAACTCATAAACCGTCTCCTCACTCACGAAATTCTTATCACTGTTTGGTAGTGCACACCTGGAATTATCCATGGTAAATTTCTTTCCCGGGACCTAACCATTACATTTAGAAAAGATAAGCATGCACTGGTCAATCGAAAGGTCCCATTTTGTTTCATGATAATGCAAGACCACACATGCAACACACAGGAAACTTCACGAACTTGGATATGAGATTTTGTCTCATCCGCCTTATTCACCGGACCTTTTGCCAACAGATTTTCATATATTCAGACATATGGACAACTTTCTGATTGGCAGAAGATACCTTCGAGATTGTGATCTCAAAAAGGACGTTGAAGGGTTCGTGCCAGGCCTGTATCTACAAATTTTGCCCCCACCACAACAAGCACAACCATGACTGATAGTCAATGCGAGTTTGACTGATTGATGGATATAATTTCCATAATCAAAATCCATAAACACATTTTAGTACAAAACTGGTATTATTGATAATGCAATATGAATAGTACTAAATTCAAACAGCTTAAGAAATGAAGGAGTTATTTTAAAATATATATATTTTTTATTTTAAATGTTGCTTTTTAAATAAAAATCTGAAAACCGTTTTTCTGTCACTAAATACACAATACGACTGTATATCGTATAAAATAGCATTTTTTACTTAAAAGGGTGAGATCGTATTTACAAATGACATCCCAAAACAGCTTTTTCTCGCTTGAATTGCAATTATCAGTTGGGAGTAGTCATAGTAAACACACTAGATCTCATACAGAGGTAAAGATTCATATAGATAGGCATGGGAATGTCACCTCCAGAGAAATTAAACTAAAAATAAAATACACATTAAATCTAAAATAAATAAAATTCTTGTGCTGCCCTCCGGCAGCCTCCAAGAATTTTTTATGCGCAATTAAAATAAGCAAAGCGCTTAAAAAAGTGGATAAACACATTAAAAGGGTGAGATCATGTTTACAAATGACACCCAAAAAAGCTGTTTCTCGCTTGATTTCGATCATCAATTGGAAAGAGTCATTGTAAACACACTAGATCTGATACACAGGTGAGTATACATATAAGTAGGCATTGGAATGGCACCTCCAGAAAAACTAAACTAAACCAAAATACACATTAAAAATAAAGTAAATCAAATTCTTGTGCTGCCCTCCGGCAGCCCCCGAGAATTTTTTTATGCGCATGAAATTTTTTTTTATGAATTTTTAAAATAAGAAAAGCGCCTATAAAAGTGGATGAACACATTAAAAGAGTGAGATCGTGTTTACAAATGACATCCCAAATTTTATTTTAATTTTATTTTTAATGTGTATTTTGTTTTTAATATAGTTTTTCTGGAGGTGCCATTCCCATTCCTACTTATAAGTATTTTTTTCTTTAAATACAAATAGTTTACATTTGGATTCAATAGGAATGAAAAAGCTGAAGCTAAAATACGAAACAATGAAGCACATATTGTCTTACTTATTCGGTCGTATAAATAGATATTTTGAGAGAATGTAGAGCTTGCTTAAGTAAACATATTTTTGTTTTTGATGAATGCCTTGAAAATAGAACTCTTGGTTTGTATTAATAAATAAATATATATATATATATACATGCACACACACACATATTTATATATATATATATCATGATCACCTGGAAGTTGTCACCCTAACATCGAATGTGGCTGTTGCCAGGATCCGTCAGTGGCTCTCAACGGTTGGATTACAACTAGCAGATCACAAGACAGAGGCGGTTCTTGTGACCAGCAGGAAAGCGGGGGAGATCGTTACCCTCACTGTGGGTGATCATGACATTCTGTCACGGCCTTCTCTCAGGTATCTGGGTGTTCAGATTGATGCAAGGCTTCGGTTCGATGAACATCTTCGAATCGTGAGTGAAAAGTCTGCACGAGTGGTCAACGCCTTGGCTAGGATCATGCCGAACATCGGAGGACCTCGGCAGAGCCGACGAAGACTCCTGTCCAGTGTGGCTATCTCTACCATGCTCTATGCGGCTCCGATCTGGTTCCATGCCATGGAGACTAAATCATATGTATGTCAAATGACTTCGGTTCATCGGAAATGCGCTCTACGAGTCGCTTGTGCATTTCGAACAGTTTCATATGATGCCGTGTGCGTCATAGCAGGGATGCAGCCTATCGATCTCTTAGCAAGTGAGAGAAGGGCGATATGCAGTGGTATTCGGGAACGTCGTGACGCTCACCGACCCAAGATCAGGAAGCCGTGAAAAACAAGACAACGGACAGATGGCAGAGACGATAGGATTCATCGACCAGTGGAAGATGGACTCATAATCTTATACCTAATATTGCAACATGGATGGAAAGAAAGCATGGTGAGGTGGATCACTACCTGACTCAGCTATTAAGTGGCCATGGTTGTTTTCTAGCTTACCAGAGGCGCTTCGGAATTGTCGACAGTGCATCATGTCCGACTTGCCAGTTCTTGGACGAGGATGTGGAACATGTCTTCTTTGTCTGCCCACGCTTCCATGAAGATAGAAATGAGCTGAAGAAATCCCTTCGACAGCGAGTGACTCCAGAGAACATCGTTGGTTTGATGACTATCTCCCAGGCTAATTGGACGGCAGTGGCTGATTATGCTGCCACTGTTATACGGAAACTTCGTATGGCTGAGAAAATCAGACTTGATCAGTTGCGAAATGATATCTGAGTCGGACTTTTATTCATTCTGCCCTACGCTATGTAGTACCTGACGGTGGTTCCGTGTAGGGTGTTTTGGAAGTTGGACGTAGGGTTTTAGACGGTTTTAATATATATATATCATGATGTAACTAAACCGTAGAACTTCTTCATTGGCCCAGTCACGCTTGCTGCCTTGAAAAATTTTTATTCTTGGAAGGGTTAACGTCGTTGAAGCTCTGCTCGGTTCACTAGTTCACAACCTCGTGATTGCAGGGGTCAGCGCTAACCGAAGCAGGGTCGTCCAATAACGCACACACATCATACAACAATTAACATATTTATTAACAACTTAATATCTCTAATGCGATCTTGGTCGAATACATGGCAGGTGAAACTTCCTGTGTCTATATATTTGAAAATTATACGCTCTTGCAAAGAATAAATTTCACACTGAAATCGCTCCTAGCTTGAAGTTTAAATAAGCAAAAAAAGATATAAAAGAATTAACTAATAAATTTGATTGAATTTAGCTAAAATCTATTCGTCTTGTTAGTCATGATTAAACTGTGTACGATTAACCTGATGATTTTATATTTTGCACCAAGTTATCATAACCTGAAATGAGTCATCTAGTCAACTCAAATTTCCAAACATCGTTGGAAACCAAAATAATTTCGTGGAATGACTTTTCCTTTTGCACTACTGACGATGAATTTCTCTTTGTTGAATCACATAAAATGCTTCTAGCATTGCATTCTGCGGATGCCTAAAATTTATGTTCACAAACAAATGTCATTTAAAATTTAAGTTCACTTTGCTTAATGTTATTTCCTTGTCTACACTAATACATCACTTTGTAATAACGTTTTCAGTTTCGGACGTTTCTAGAACTAACACTACAGTAAGTTCGCTTTCACACTGTATGTTAAAATTACAAAGCTAAACTATTTTTAGTTCGCTAACTGACCTGACAAGCTAAAAGGGTTATTTTAACGCATACTGAACTATTCGTTGATTGAAGATCTGCTCTGCATAATGAGAGTTTGTAAGGTTATCCACTATGAGCCTTATTTGTAGTTAATGCAAATCTTTAACATAAGCTACCTCTCATTATCCATGGCTGATTGAGTGTCCAAATCTCCAATGAGAAGAAGTGGTGAACAAGTGTCGAAGTGTCTGAATGTCAGTGTCTTACTGCTGTCCAAACACCATATTATCAAACCATCTTTCTCGTTTTTCGTCTGCAAATAGAGTCATGTGACCAGTCAAATCAGCAAACGTGATAAAATTTCGAAAATTACCTAATAAGGAAATCAAACATTTCGCAGATTCTTACTAGTGAGGAAAATGCAGGTGCCAATGACTCATCTGGTGATTTAACCTTTCGATTTCTGAAGGTGCTTAAAATTAATTAAAAACTAAATTGAGATAATTCGGGTCTTTTTCATTCGCCAAGCTTTTGCGATTACACTAAAAAAATAAATAATATTTAATTATTGAAAAATTAAATCTGACTGTTTTCTTAATAATACAACACTATATTTTGCTTTACTACAAAAACTAAAAATACTTGAAAGGTCAGCAGTGCCATATAAGGAAATTGTTAATTTCCTTGATTTACATTGATAGTAGAGTCTATTCTCCCTTGTTATTTTGCACACGAGTGGTTAGCTATTTAATCTAATCTTAGGAGGAGAAACGGTCTCTCTCTTATTTTTGCGCTCGGACAAGCTTACACTTCAACCAGCGACAACATGGCACAGCGGAGCTAGCATAACGGTATTTAGTTTCTGATGTTAATTGAGTGAGTTTAGTTTAGGTAGGGCACCAGGAGGTTAGCATATTTTTCAATCCGGTATGTGCAGCTAGAACACCGTCACCGAGCAAATAAGTATGGTCTAACGAAATACTTTGTTAGAATGGACATTTCAAAATTAGGTTCGAATTAACTTACTAGCTTTGACAACTTAATCAGTGTTTTGAAACAGAGATTAGTGCGACATTAGTGAATTTAGTCAATGCTTCGAGGGAAGGATTATTGCAACTTCAGCGAGTTTAGTCAGTGCTACGAAACCAGAGTAGCCAGGGTTAACAATTTAGTCAGTACGTCGAATCATGGACTGTGCAACGAAAATTATTGTAGGATAACGCCTGCCGATAGTAGACTCAGATAAAAGTGCGAGAGGCGCTCCCGGCTCACGAATCCCTCAGCATGTTACTTAAATGCGTTGGAAATAAAGCCGTGCAGCATGATTCTGTCATTTGCCTTCGGCAACATTAGTTAACTGTGCAAACCTTGAATAACATAATTAATGTGTGTTAAATAAAATTGATAAGCGAATTGTCTGTGCAAAGCCAGCCAGCATTCGAATTAGTGTGCAATGAGTGTTAAATAATCATAATTTTTGCATTTCTACAATTTACGGCTCCAAGCTAGGAGTGTCATTTACTAAAAAAAAACGTTAGTTTGACATTGTGCTTTTTATTTCCCAAAGATGGGGCGACTGGAAGTTCCCACGATTGTTTACCATACAGTTAATTTGTAAATAAATTAAATTTAATTGTTGTATGCATAGTTTCTTTCTGTGTGTCTACTAGTCCAGCGTCGATCCTTGCGCTTCGGGATGACTGAGCCAGTGTAAACCTGATAAAAGAAAAACCTCGACGTTCAACAGCCCCGCAATTCTTGAGAAAAAGAAGATAGAAAATTATCAGGGAACGATCTGATTGCCGCCTAGCAGAGGGAGGGGGTTTTGTTATGTCATATATATCTTTTTTTAATTTGTCGCCCAACGTGGGCTACGAAGAAAGATTAGTAGGACGCAGACCCGGTAGGCATACAAAGGGAGGTCTAGTACTAACGGCCAAACTCACATACACTAAATATAGCCAGTTAGATAGGTGAATTTGGATTGCACGTCAGCATGAGCGACAGCGGTGACGAAAGTGACAAGTTGAAGAAAGGATACGTTTACTGACTTCAGAGAGGCAGAATAGTATACGAGTAAAGAGGAAATGGACACTCACGGATCGACCGAAATTTCCACCATGCTGCAGCAGCTGGATTTAAAAGAAACGATTACACCCGTTAGCGCAGAGGCGCCCACGCTAATTCTTACTGTGACATCAACGCAGGAACAGTCTCCGACAGAGTCGCAACATGGTCTGGCAATTGAAGCGAGACTAGTGGAACTCATGGAGGCTATGATGACACGATCCATGGCAGCGTTTTCTGCCAAGATAGACGAGCAAAGTAAGGAAATGGCCGAATAGAGTCGAAGGATAGAGACAGGATTTCGTGAGGAAAGCAAACAAACAACTTAACCAATTCAGAAGATAGATGCTAAAATAAAGGAACAGAGCGACAGAATTAACGCCAGAAAAAGAGAAAAGCGCTAAAACAGACGAACAAAGAGCCCAATTAGTAGATCAAGGCCAAACGATGGAGGCAAGATAAGTGGAACAAAGCGCCAGGATAGACGCAGGGTTAAAAGAAAAGGAAGCAAGGCTTACACAGAGGCTCGAACAGGGATTTCAAAGTTTAAGAGAGGAATTCCAACTTTAGATATGTGATATAGAAAAGAAAATCAGTGGGCGGATGATAATATGGAGGCCAAAGTTCATCAAAACTGTCAAATCCTGAAGGTAGTGATAGCCGCCACTCATACTAACCTTAACGAACAGATTGGAGCCATAAGGGAAACTGTGGAAGCAGTCACCCCCAACGTCGAGCGAATACACCAAGACGCCGTGGAAAGACACGCACAGTTGAGAGTTTGCGTGAGAAGGTGGATTCAGGGGTTGCCAGGCAGGTTCAGGGGTTGCCAGGCAGGTTCAGAAGGTTAAATAGATCGTTGAGGAGAAATCTAAAGACGTGGGCGATCGAATGGAGTGTTTGCCAACAACACCGGTAACCCTGGCTAACACACTGACGAACATACCAACGTCCTTAACCTTTAGTGCAGCTACAGGTTAACACTGAATGCGTTTCTAAAAGCAGTAATCTATTACTTCGCCCTAGAAAACGTAAAGGAAGCACTGAAACCAAGGTTAATTTATCAGATATTAAAAGGCAACGCCAAGACCTGGCAGGACACATTAGATCCATTTCCAACAAGCATGGAGGATTTCAAACAGAAATTTCTTAACTGATTCTGGGGAAAAGAGGCTCAAATGAACTTTAAATTTGAGCTTATGCATTCGCATTAGAGGAGGGCAGATGGCAGCATGCATGGTTATTCTGAAGAAAAGATAGTCACACAGTGACAATGCGAGCCATCAATGTCTGAGGAGGAAATAATTTGTTTACTTACGAGGCATTTCCCCGTTTATTTTCAGAACCGGCTCAAGAGCATCTCACCGATGTCATTGGAAAGGTTTCAGCAATTGCTAGGCAATTATGACCATTCCAGCGAAGCATTCGTACGAGCGGAGAAAAATGTAAATGTCAACAATGCATCGTCGTTTGGAACCAGGAAGAGCTGCCAGAGAAACAATGGCAGCAGCAACTGGACGAAATCTTCAGAAAACGACCAAAGAAGGGAGGAAGATGGCCACGACCGCATGGGAGGTAAACCCAGGAGTCGTGACGAGGGATCATGGACAATTTACGGCGCTAGTGGCGGCCGAGACAACCAGCCAGCCTCCAGAAGCACGGACGCGAGTAGAAACATCCGAACAGCCAGCACAATGGAAGGAGAGCAGGAGCGAGTTGCTCCAAACTGATTTTGTTTGGTGTGACGGACCCCCAGTCAAACGAATTTGTCTATTGTGAAGTCCCCATTCTCATGGTTAAGACTCTACATCCGGATGAAGTAATGGATTTATTGGAAAGGTTAGTAACAGACGATGTCCTATAATAAAAGTATAGGTGAACGGAGTGGAGATTGACGCACTCATTGTTACGTGCAGTATGGTCACGGTGATGTCTGAGGAGGTGCTGAAGAGAGCACTCAAGATTGATGACAAAATTCTAATGTTCCCCATGTCAAGGACCACCGTGATCGGAGTCAACGAGAAGCCGGTGGAAGCAATTACCCGTCAGGCTATGGTTACTATTGAAACCCAAGGCACAGAATATATTACCGTTTGTATAAAAAAAAATATATCCATTAATCTTGGGCAACAAATTTCTTAAGAATAACAAAGTGGTTATCGACCACAAAAAACAACATCGTGAAATTCTCAACCCAAACACTGGTAATTGTATGGAAAATGGAGAGGATGAACCGTTAACAGAATTGGTAAACATCATGGAGGCGACCAACATTGAGCGGAAGCTGAAGGGCAAAGGGAACAAATGCAGCAATCAGTAAAACCATTCGATCCCTTATTACAGCACAACCTGCGAATGAATCTCAAGCAATAGATTTATTACCCGCAAGAAGCGTCCAACAATGAACACATCCAGCAGAGATGTAAAATTCTGGTAGAAGTGGAAAAAATATAATTTCAATCGAAAGCAAAGTAGTTAAGAAGGACTGTAATACAAAACAGTGTTGAAACATAAAGGGTGAAAATAGCAGTCAGCAGTGCAAATAATGTTTTTTTTTCAGGCTCGTGGACTAATCGTCTTTTCTTTAGGCCAACAACAAGGGGCGAAATAGGATACCTTTAACCGACAAAGCATTGCCCAGGATACGCCATAGGAGGCAGCAGCAAGTGATCAAGGAACGGACAAAAGGAGAAACAGAAGAAGAAAAAAATTCATACCACGACCGGGATTCGAATCCGGATACCCGCATACTGCCGCAACGGCAGACCGCCGTCTAGACCGCACGGCTACCTAAAATCATGAAAGGAATCATGAATAATACCCAACAACTCTGTTTACCTTAAACCTGAAATCATGAAAGGACATGAACTGTGAACTAAAACTGTGAAACTGAAAAAAAAATAGTGAACTGTAAGATAAAAAAATATAATGGACTGAGTGTTTAGACGCTGAAATAGCATTGAACTGATACTGTGTAAAAAAAATTGTGAATTGTGTGTTTGATACTAATTGTGTTAAGCTAAAACAGTGCCACTTTGTAAAAAAAAATATTCCTTCCATTAGGATATTTAAGTAAAAATAGAACTGTGGGATAAAACAAGGACTTTCCTCATAATAAAAAGTACGTAAACTTCAGCGTAAGATCAAAAAAAATACAGAAGATCTATCACGCCGTACCACAATGAGCAATGTAATTAGTCTTAGGTGATTTTAATTTAATTAGTCTTCAGTGATTATTATGCGTTGTCACTGTTGTGAATAAAGGATTTGTTTTTTTTAAAAAAAAAAATTGGAGGAGGGTTGATGTGACGAAACGCATATTTTAGCTATAAATCTTGTAAAACAGTTTATAAGATTTAAATATAATGTTTAAAATGTCGAAAAAGCATTTAAATTTTGTAGAACTTACATATTTTATTTTTTGTCAAAATGCGAAAGCTTTATGTTCAAACAAAGAAAAGAGATTTATTTTATAAAAATTAATGAATTTTAAGCACTGCCGTTATAGAAAGGAATAGCACCGCTGTGGGGGAGTCATTCCCACCTTACATTTCCTCTTTTTTGAGGATTCTGCGAAAGGTGAGCAGTACCGTATAAGAAAATTGTTAATTTCCTTGATTTTCATTGATAGTTGAGTCTATGTCATTTTGCAAACGAGAGGTTAGCTATTTAACCTAATGTTAGGAGGATAAACAGTTTCTCTTACCTTTGCACTCTGACAAGATTACACTTCAGCCAGCGACAACATGGCACAGCGGAGCTAGCAAAAATGTCATTTAGTTTCTGGTGTTAATTCAGTGAGTTTAGTTTAGAAGAGCATCAGGAGGTTAGCGTATTTTTCAACCCGCTGCGTGCAGCTGGAACACTGTCACCGAACAAATAAGTATGGTCTAATGAAATATTTAGTTAGCCAGGAAGTTTGAAAATTTGATTCAAATTAACTTACTAGCATTGACAACTTAGTCAGTGCTTTGAAACAGAGATTAGCGCAGCGTTAACAATTTAGTCAGTATGTCGAATTAGGGATTGTGCAACGAAATTGAGTCTAGGATAACGCTAGGCGATAGTAGGCTCTGAGCATAGTGCGAGAGATGCTCCCGGCTCACGAATTCATCAGCATATTATTTAAATGCGTTGGAAATAAAGCCGTGCACATGATTCTGTCATTAGCCCTCAGCAACAATAGTTAACTGTGCGAACCTCGAATAACATAATTAGTGTGTATTAATCAAAATTGATGAACGAGTTATCTGTGCATAGTTGGCCAGGATTCGAATTAGTGTGCAGTAAGTGTTAAATAATCTTAATTTTCGCATTTCTACGATTTACTGCTCCAAGCTAGGAGAGCCGTTTTTGTCATTTACTTAAAAAATACGTTAGTTTGACATTATGCGTTTTATTTACCAAGCATGTAACGACTTTCCACGATTGTTTACCGTAGAGTTAAGTTGTAAATAAATGGAATTTAATTGTGAGTGATTCTACCTGTGTGTGTATCTACTACTCCAGCATTAACGCTTGCGTTTCGGGATGACTTAGCCAGTGTAAACCTTATAAAAGAAAAATCTCTTATCTGGTGTCCAGCAGAAGATCAGGTTTCAATATTTATATACGTATATTGATACTGTACATTGTCCGGATATATATATATGGCTAGTTATATACCTATTGATACCAATTGCATTATTATCAACTGATGTACAAAATAACAGATGTAGGTTTTTTTGGTTGAATTGATTATTGTAAAAAAGTGATAGTTAGTACAATTGAAATATTATTTATTTTGAACAAGATCTTTAATACTTTTAGATCCCACGTAACACAAAGCGTTGGCCCAACGTTGGGCCATGGTTGGCATTGTTGGGGAATGGTTGGCCAACGCTGGGCCAACGTTGGGCCAACGCTTTGTGTTACGTGGGATAGAGCGAAATATTGCGAATAGATTCAGACGAATTATTGTTCTTTATATTATCATCAAGCAGCATTGAAATTGTATGATAATATGGCCAAAATAGATAAAGAGATCCTGTAGAGTTGAGAAACAACTGCCCTGTCTTCTGCACATTTTTGTATGACCAAACGTAAGTTTTTTATAATAAGCGTAGCAAAGCCAGAATCTGCTTAATCTCTTACATGGAAAAATCCCAGAAAAATCTTTGTGTCTTCTAAACTTCCTTAATTTTCTTTTAAACTTGTAAACCGAATAATGAAACTCAATTGATCTTTGAGAATGTTGAAAAAAACTGTGCTTCCTTTTTATTGTGAAGCAGTTCATCTTGGATTTGAGTCATGCAATGAATCATTTGATTTTGGATGTCATTACTGAGATACTTTATATTTCGCTTGGGTGAACTTATTACTCTTGCCATATCATCATCATCATCATTATCATCATCAGGTGCCATCTCCAAAAGTTCTCTGTCTCTTGCGTCATGGATAATGTCTTCAATATCCATTCCTGTCCATTCGCGCAAATTGTCCACTCTTGCCATAATAGCGTCATATTTAGCTAGGAATTGTATCAAGGATAAAAAAGATGCAGGGGCAGGGTTTCCGCTATACTCCTTAGAGCCTCTGAATACAAGGGTTTTTTGCTAGCATTAGCTTAATATCCAAAAATACCTCTAAAAACTAAACCCAAAACTCATTTTCCCTCCTTCCTTAGAATCATATATTCTTTTATTTACTATTCAATGATGGAAGACCAACCACACTGAAATTAACTGTGGTGATATGCTGTATACTTTAATTTTTTTCGACAAACTTTGCCATTCTCTGATACCTGGCCCCTCGACTTTTGGTTTCACTACCCAAAAATAGCCGTCGTGGAAGGCAACGTACACGCTTCAGATTCTATAATTTAACCATTTTACAAGTAGAAACGACTGTCCTGCTGCTATAACTGTTTTTTAATAGGCAAAGAAAATTCTTCTTTTCTTCTCATCTTTTGGAAATATATTGTTAGGCTTCCAGTTTTAATGATAAAAGCTCTTAAGCTTATCTGATAAATTATTAGGATAAAAAGGATCTTTATCAGTTAGATATTCATTTTTCAATAAACAAACAATTAGAAATTCGTGATCACAATTTGACTCACTAGTAGGTGAAACTTCTTGAGAATCATCAACATTTAAGATGTTTGTAGAAGGAAAGAGAAAATCTTTAGTTACAGTCTCGGTATCAAAATCAGGAACACATTTTTAGGTCTTGGGGACGGGAACATGATCAGTACTGTCAGAAAGATATATATCAGAGCCAAATTCCGGGAATTTATCAGTGGAAAGTTTTGGGTCTGAAAAAGAAAAACAAAAACAAAGTAGAAAACCTATGGCAGTTTATATGCTTAAGTATTTATGAGTATAAGCTTACAAGGAATGAAATAAAACAACTATTTTTTTTTATTTTTATGGTTGATTATTGTAGATCAGTTTATTAAAAAAGTAAAGAAATTCATTTAATGCATTTGAAAAAAATCTGGAAATCTCTCATGCTATACATCATTAGTAGCACCATGACAGCTTCTTTATTGCATAAGTATTGAATGGCCATTGAAGATAAATTTTCTTTTGTGTGCTATAAATTCCTGGAAATTGTTTGCATTTGGCCATTATATTTTGTACCTAATCATTTGATAACGATCAATAGTTGACGTATCTTTCACTGAATTTGCTTTAACATCTACGAATATATTGGAGTCAATATCGCATTATGGCTGTTAAAGAAAAGAAAAATATGAAATAAACCAAATTCATTTTTTTTGTATTATTATTCTTCGAAAATGTAGTAAGTGAATAAGTTGTTCCTGTCATCTGCTCAGAAGAGCTTTAAAAAATTATTTTAACATATTTCTAATATATAAATAAATCAAAAACATCGTTTCTTTCAGTATTAAACATATCTCTATATTTCTACACCCTCAACGGGTATTTTCTTCAGGAGAAAATAAAAAATACATTTTTCTTCCATTTTTTAACGAACAGAAGTGAAGTATAATAATTCAAATTAAAGAAATATATTACAACAAAGTTACAATATAAATAAAACAAAGAAATGAAAACACTACAGCATCTCCTCGTATCAATCAACTGTGGATATCTATGAAGGAAAAACAATTGTGTAATAATTGTTTTAAAATAATACATTCACTTTTTTGAATTACAATCGTATACCATTTAAGATTCTTATTACACTTTTTTGAATTACAATCGTATACCATTTAAGATTCTTATTACACTCATAATTAATTTAAATTCAATACAGATTTAATGTGTTTGTTTCTTTTTACAATTTTCTTAAATAAACCGAATGAAATTGTATTCATTCTTAATGATTTATCTCTATTGAAACAATTTGCTATATTGATTAGTCCCGATTCTACCATATATCTTTCATTTTTTTCTTTTGCATTACAAATAATTTCCACTATCGGATCCGGATTATGTGATAAATTGATAACATGATTAGCCCAATCTGACAATCCTGGCTGATTATTTTGGAACGCTCTA
>JAFIDM010078066.1:0-26094 GCA_023159025.1 Thereuonema tuberculata | reverse complement strand
CTTTTATTAGAGATTATTATTAATCTATTATTGGAGATTATGGTTAATCTATTAGAGATTATTGTTAATCCTTTATTAGAGATTACTAAGAATTCTAGAGAGGAAGAGGAAAAGATTTTCCAGTCATATCTTAGCCTGAAGATGTTTCTTGTGTAAAGAAATGAAATATTGTATTAAAATGATATTTATTGAAGAAATAGTGTGATTATCCGCGAATGCCGCGAAAAAATTTTTTAATGAAGAACCTCAAGAAAAACAATTATAATCCAAGCCAACAACAGGGAAAATATAATAGGCCCTACAGTGCGAAGGTCAAAAATTACTGACAGGTTTATTATGCATCGTGATCCTATAGGTCTTCTCGGAATTTGTGGATGCAAACGTAGAGAAAAGGTTTCTGCTTTACATATTTTAAAAGTTTTACATATTATGTTTTTTTGTACAATAAAACGTAGTTTTTAATGGTGAAATATTTTTTTTCGTGTTTACACCTCATTTTTAGTCTTTTTTCGGGTTATCCGCGATTTTCGTTATCCGCGAAGCCCTTACCACCCAATTCCGCGGATAATCGGGCTCTACTGTACTGTATATACATTCAAAAAATATTGTAGGAGTTATAAAGTATAAAGTATCATATTCTATAGTAAGTATAATTGTTGCTTTTCGAGAAATATGTCTATTTCAAGAAGATCTGCTCACTTGTTCAAAGTTATTGATATGACTTAAATTCAAGAATCTACTTTTAGAAATGGATTTTGAGAGTTTGTATTGAAACCAATCAGATGTTCTCTGAATAAACTAATTACGTTGTTTCTTTAAGGACCAATGAACCCCCAGTATTAAAATATACTGCAGTATAACTTTGTTGTCTTTTTCAAGCCATCTCACGATTCATCTCGCCACTATACTTCTGTAATTATCACTATCTTGAGGCCATAAATATGCACGTTTCAAGAAGATCTTCTTTTTAAGAAGATGATTTTATAGCCTCCTTTTCCTGTAAAAAATAAATAAATAAATAAATATATAAATAAATACAGTAAAACCCCGGTTAACCGAACTCGCGTCAACCGAAACCCGGGGTTATCCGAAACGCCTCCGAAAATCGCAAATGAGTAATTCATATGCTACAAACTATTAAGTACAGAATACTGTATATTGATGTAGCCTACTGTAATCCTAAAAATGTAATTTTAACTAAAAAATAAAGAACATAAGTGTAGCAAACAACGAGATTTTTGAATTCGTTGGCCTTCAAAACCTTTCAAAAATGCGTACTGTAATTACAATACAAAATACTGTAGCTGTATTAGATGTTCATGGCTTAACCGAAAAAATTGTTATCCGAAAGGGCTTTAGTTCGGTTAAGCGGGGTTTCACTGTATAAGAAGAGAAAGAAACTTGATGTGATAATAAGCATTACTTCATTTTTTTTAACGTTTTTGTAAGAGAATTTTGTAAGAGAAATGAAAGAGAAATTTTAACAAACAAAATTTACTGCAATTAAGATTATTTACAAGATTAATTGTCATTTTTGTAGAAATATCCACATACTTATGAAAAATTTAAGCCATTTATATAGAGGAGTTAGTATACAGACAAAATAAGTATATGAATCGATAATTGATTTAACAATTACAGTCTTAGCTGCGATCAATTTTATTTTTTTATTTTTTTAATTTTGTAGAATTTCTGTAACTGAATTAAGATATTTAATAGTAAAAATGTAAATGTTGCTGCTCTTCTGTTTTTTTTTTTTTTCCCAAAGGACCGCCATGGCTTAGATTCTGGAAATGGACGTCCACCTATTGACAGCAAACAGAACTATCAGCTTCTCAGTTCATCTGAGAATGGAACCTCAACAACATTTTGTTTCACACGAAAACTTTCGACATGTGATAAAGATGATTATGAGATTACAGTAAGTTTGAATTAATATTTTAACTCCTGTTTCTTTATTGAGTATTATTTGTTTTAACGTTTTCAAAACTTATTTATTTATTTTTCCATTTTACGAAAAACATTGAACTGACATATTCCCTTACATACAGAATATTTCACATTTATAAAATATAAATTTCGTCATAAAAATTTCCATAAAGCATAAACTTATATGGTAAGTACTTTTAAAAAGTACTTTAATAACAGATTATTAGCGACCCATATGGGTGCTATTGCGTTTGTCCTGTCCATCCGCATCTGTCCTCCCCTAACAACTCCCGCACGGAAGATCGGATCGACAAACGAACAACATCGTCTTCAGAGACACAAATACCGTAGGAATGGGGTATTTTTGTTTCTTGTGCAAATAATTTCGGTATACTCTTAAAAAAATTCAACTTAAACCTTATAATTAAGGTTTGAATTGAGTTTTTTTTTATTTGTATCAATTTTTCGGAGATTCCCTTTTAAATAGGTCAACTATCACTCTAATTTTGAGGAAACCGAGTATTATAGTGGATGGAGTAACGGATTCAGAATCCAAAGGTTGGGAGTTCGAATCCCAGACTTGTATTCAATTTATTCTTTTTTCATTATTATTATTACTTCGGAGATTCCATTTTTACATAACTAAAATCTTCCGTTGTCTGCTGTTTAAAATTGATTATGCACACATTCAATGTTCGCGTGGGTTTTAATGGGTCGCCCTTAATTGTGCTGCAGCACAAAGTTTTTTTATCTAATTAAAATGGTTGTTTCAAGCCTGCAGTCCTAGGACTATTGTAATCAAGTGTGAGTTATGATACAGTGAACAGGAGAGAAAAATCGCCATAGAGAATCAAAGATGAGTGAGGAATGTTAGGTTCTCTGAATATTGTCTGCTTGAGAGATTTGATGTTTCGTAAACGATGTATTTGGATTAGTAAAAAGAATAATGAGAAGACATTTTAACCAATTTCTTAATTTGAATTTGGTCTTACCTTGGCTGATTAGTTTTACTGAGTAATTTAGATTTATTCCATGTTTTTTCTTTTCTTTCAAAGTTGTATTTTCTGTTTATTTGTCTTTAAAAACATCGATTCAAAATACTCCAGTGAAAATACTAACCTAAAAACTAACCTAGAAATACTAACCTAGGAAATACTGTGTAAAAACTAACCTAGATCCTGAATCCATCTCCACAAATTAAAGCTTTAATCTTATTGAAATAAGCTTCATTACTTACCATTTAAATCAATAACTATTGAGAATGGCATTTGGCACTTTTAAAATAAATTTTAATTGGAAAACGATTTTTCAAAATTGCATTTACATTTCTTGATTTCCTTATTTCCCTTTTTAACCTTCAAGACAGGAAAATTTTGTTTATTTTCAATATTTTATTATAATATGTAAATTATATTAAAAACATTACATTCAATGCCGGTTTTTTTTTGCACGCGGATCGGCCAACTACAGACCACGCGGTAGCCTGACCCGACAACCGTCAGGAGGAGGCTAGAACAGTCAAGGGGGGAACGAGATTCTCATAATGACCAGAAATACCCTGAAATAGTAAGTTCCAGGGGAGAAACGGACGAAACACAGAAGAAGAAAGAAACAGCCATGCCATCGCCGGGATTCCAACCCAGGTGTCCGGCATATAGGCCACACGGCAGACCTATACAAAGAAAAATAAATATTTCAGAAAATAAAATGAAATAAAATAAAATTCTATCAGAAATTTTATCAAAATAAAAGAACTCTTAACAGTAATGCAGACATGCTAAAATCTAATCCCTACTGAATTCCCATGCTATAAACATACTCTCAAATAAACAATAAATTTCCAGCACAGTATTATTACGAGCTACGTAGTTGAGCCAAAGAACGTTTTAGCAGTTCGTTTTATACGTTCTTTGGTTGAGCTACGAAAGATCATACTTCTGGGCGTTAGGAAAAGTAAACATTAGATATATTACCATCAAATTTGAATGAGATTTAGGCAGTAAGGTTAAACTCTGAAATGTAAAATAAATCAGTTCATTATTATTTGAGTTATTTAAGAACTGCCAAAATTAAAAACTGTTTATAATATTATTGTTAATGATTTGCTGTAGAATGACACTGTTCAAATGATTTGGGCTATGAATAATGAAGATCCTGTTAATACTAACGAAACAAGTGCTAAGTACCATGGAGCCAGCAATCGAGGGACTTCTCATCAGGACCTTCTACACAAGGTTTCTCCAAAACCAAAAGATAAAGATGTGCAATCATTCGACATAAAGGTTACTAATGTAAGTGTTTTTTTTTATTGTTTTATTTTCTTTAATGCATTTAGCCTACATATGTTTGCTGAAGAGGAGCATGTCAGCTTATGTTTGCTGAAGGCTAATCCTAATATAGTAAGGTATTTAGATATTTAATTCGTATCACTTTCATTATTAGGAAGATCACTACATTGAGCTAAGTAGGAAAAATAGTTTTGAGAAAGAGTTATTGCTGAATGAATGTCAATAAAATTACTACTTTTTTATGTTAGGTCTACTCACAAAATAATGAAATGGTCGTAATTGGAGATTCACCAATAACACACTTCAGTTTAACTCAGGACTTTGGGATTCCCAAAAGCAGGATTTTGCGAAATTATAATGAATTGTGGCAGTTCTTGATCAAATGGAGCTAAGCCTTCCCTTCCTATCTTTTCCCTCATCACTAGTTATACAGCTCAGCTCTATATCTGAAAGCCTTTTGCAAAGTTTTAAATAAGTTTTAGTGCTGTAGCCAAACCGAAAGAAAGGAAAAAAAAGCTGGTCCTTGCATTTCACTAACGCCCCTCTTGTCTACGTATCTCTGCCTTGCTTACGTGGCTTCCAGAATTACACCAGTCCTGTTATTTGTAAAGATTTTTCAAATTAATAAACTGTCTTTTAAACAACTATGAAGAATTGGTTATGTTTTCTTTGGTTTTGTTTTAGGTCCATGTTCCTGATGGTTTGGAAACTTATTACTGGTGTCAGTTTTACAGGATTCCAACTCTGAAAGAGAAGCATCATCTAATAGGAGTAAGGATAATTCTGATTTATTCTTAAAATTTCTATAATTTTTATACCCACATGTTTGCTAGCAATCACAAGATATTACAGATTTGTAATATACCTCAATATTTGCCAGAAAGAAACAAGAATTAGGACAAATCATACAAAACTCAGATTGCCGTAATTAAATCAAATATAATCAAATAAAATTCCTTTATTCCACTCCTACGTCTTCCATCCAATCTTCTAGGAATATTTCCGGGATCTAATATTCCTAGAAGATAGAAGAATATTGTGTAGAAGACGTTAGGAGTTTTATTTGATTATTTTTGATTTAATTACATCAATGTAAGTTTTTTTGTTAACTTGTTAACTTGTTGACAAAAATGAATAATTCTAGCACTCACAAACTGAAAGCTGAAATGTTAGTGCTAAGGTGAATGATTTTACAACGAAGATCTACTCAATTTCTTCCAGATCTGATTCACAGAAAAGTAGTGAGGGACCAAAACTGTCCATCAAGAAACTCGAAAACTATTTGCCTTATAAAGCTAAAACGTTCATATAATATATAAAGTTCAAGTGTTTTATCAGAATGACCTATTGGTTTTAAGAAATTGGACTAGAAGTCAAGGAACTGTGAGGGAATGTATAACTTCTTTTGAATTTATAACAATATTTTTATGAAAAGTAGATATTCAAAAGTTAGAAGCCACTACATTTTACTTTGATAGCAAACTGTATATTTTGATTACTCAAGTAAGGAAGGAAGCTAAAAGGCATTACAAAATGCTGAAACGTAAATGTCCTCCATCTTATAAACTCATCTATTGGGTGAACTGAAATTCTCCTTGATAATACATTTATATAAACAAGAAAAATTTAATGTTCACCCAGTACATGTATCAATATTAGACGGCAAATCACACTTGCTCCAGTATTTCAGTAATTATAATATTGTCAGTAACATACATTCTGTGACAAAAAGAAAAAAATGAAAAACACTATGAAGGAAGCGATTAATTTGAATGAAACTTTTGTCAGTGTCATTTGGATAAAGGAAATTCGAATTGATTCAAATTTCACAGTGAAAAAATTATTTTTTATTGAACGTTAGAAGCATAGTTCTTACATTATTAATACTGTGCTAAGTCGCCTCAGGCTACTGTAAAGCTGAAACGGCATGAAATGAAACAAAGACCTAATGTTGCCTTGTTTCAACTCCGACAAGTATGTCGGATATTTGATTGTGGATGCAGTTGACATGTCATTTCTGCAGTTGTCCCAAAAATGTTCGATGAGTGACAAGTCTAGGGACCTGGTTGGCTAAGGAAGGGTTTGAATTGCTTGGTAACACTGCTGGGAAACGTGTACAGTGTGTGGGTGTGTGTGTTAATGTAAATTATCCTGTTGGAAAATTCCATAGTTTCATACAAAATAAGCAGAAGATTTTTTTCTAGTTTTTTTCACTGATTGTCTGTTTTAGAATGCAACAATCAATGCATCAATGCACGGATTTTGCATGTAGGATAAACGTAAATCATGAGAAAAAGACAATAACGCACATTTTTATTTTTTTTCAAACCACATCTTGTCACCAAAGGGACAGCTGCTTCATCAAAATTAGGTCTTATTAGCCATATTACAAATTTGTTAATGAATACAACCTCTAAAAGCACTTATTATTTTTTTTTTTTTCATGTTTCACTAGTTCACATTATAACTTCATATTTTATGTATGGTGAAATCGAATAAGAAAACAAGTCTGTCCTAATAGAACACCACTAATGTATTACTTATTGTAGCTCTTCTATATTTGGAACAAACCCTACATTTCAGTAGCACAAGACACCTGTCACTGTGTTTGTGTACGTGTCCCCTTCAGTATATATTTTTCAATAAATGTTAATAGCTCTAAATTTATAAGAACACCAAAGATTATTGCGTTGCTGTCTTTTAGTAAACACAATATTTCTGTATCTTTTCTGCTTATCTCTAATACTGCAAGTGTGAGTAGAAAACAAAAGTCAAAGTTTAAGTTCCTAATTCACGTGTTTCTTATGTTTCTTATTTCTTAATTTCTGTGTTGGCCTTTTTATTTCAGACACTTGGGTTGCACAGTTAATAATTTTTATTAGTTTCTAATCCGATCAACCTTTTAATTCCAGTTTGAGCCTCTGCTACAGAAAGAGAACGCGCCATTTGTTCACCACATTGAAATCTATGAATGTACTGGTGATGGCATCAATGAATTAATTGAGAAAGAGATGAATAACAATCTTTCAAAAGGAATAACTTGTCTGACCAAAGAATCACCTTCGTCTTCTTTCCATTGCCAGAAAGAAATTGCCTTTTGGGCTCCTGGATCTCAGGTATGTATGAGAAAGCTAATATACTTTCATTCTTCAGAATCAAGTCTAGAATTTCCAGTGTCATCTTTACTATCTATATCAACTTCTCTTGCTTCATTTCCTGCAAAATTCCTCTTCAATATATTTATAGAAAGTATAATCTCGGCCACTATGATCTACTTATTCATTAAGAATCACTTCAATTGTGATCTTATCTTGTAACTACATATAAGATGTTTATTTGTAAAATCTGAACATATAAAAATGAATGCTCGTTTCTTTGTTTGTTTGTCCCGTATGCGTTCCTATACCATTTATCAAATTGCGATGAAACTTCGGTGAGTTTTGTGCGCACGCCCGCGAAGGTTTCAGAATTAGTAGAACCATTTAACAGTATCTGGTGAGCGAGTCTTTCAACAAATGAGTGTATTTCCGGTTTCAACGTTTGCAGTTTCCGGTGCGACTCGCATTTGCAATGACCATCAACAAAGCACAGGGGACAACACATGGACAGCTGTATGTGCCCTGCTCACGCGTCGGAAAACCTTCTGATTTATTCGTGTATGCACCAGACGGAAAAACAAAACATATTGTGTATCCAAAAGCACTTTAATAAACAGAATTAAAACACAAACACTTTCTTTCTTTGAGTGTCATTGCAACGCATGCCCGGTACAGCTATTAGTCAGATAAAAACTTCAAGTAAAATTTCATTTTTTTAATTCAAATTACGCAAAAGCTTTCAAACACAAAACGTGTTTCTTTAATAGTTCAACTAATTCCGGAGTTAATTTATTCTTCTAAACTAGTTATCTTGTGAGAATTTATACTAATAATAATAAGCCACGTTTCTTTTTTGTAGCTATCTCAAAACCTGAAAAATTCTTATACTATATTGTTGCTGGACGAGACAATGTTTCTGTAGTCCAAAGAATGCGAATGAATTGTAATGGATTTTTAAGTTTTTAATAATATTTACTATTTAGCGATGTGTTTTTTTGCTCTCATCCCTTTCCAATGCTATAATTTAACACGTTGCAATACTGTATAGGTCCCTTTTTTTTTGAGAGATTTTCCCACGCCTGGATGAGATATTTTCTCAATATGTCGGACCGGGGCCTCGGGCCTTTTTCGGGAGATGTATATATATATATCAATTACATCAAGGTGGGCGCAAATCTAATAACTTCCGTTGTTAGTTTCAACACGAAAACAATTTATCCTAGAAACTAACAACGAAAGTTGTTAGATTTGCGCCCACCTTGATGTAATTGATATATATATACATCAATTAAAAAAAGGACCAGTATCAGTATATAGTATCATGTCCCACTCCTCCTTCAGAACCAAACTATACGTTACAATACTTTTAATTCATTTATTATGTTAATAGTTGCATAAACAATTACTTGTTTAATCTCATCTGTGAAGAAGATTTTACTTGATTCAAATTCAAGCCCTTAATGTATAGGAAGAGAGAAAGTTTGAATTAAGTTTTTACTAATTAATAAGTAACTAAGCTTTTATTGTACATTTTGACTTAACCTTCTTTTCCTTTCAGAAATGTCTGCTTACTTAATTAGGACAAAATAACTTTCATTTAAAAAGTTTTTATGAGTTAGTTAAAGGGTTTTACGTGTGTGAAATCAAACAATTGATATATAAAACTACAACACACTTAAAATAATTATAAAAACTTAGAAAAAACTTTAAAAAAGTTTTTTTTTTTTTAAAGTTTTTTTAAGTTTTTATATTTATTTTAAGTGTGTTGTAGTTTTATATATCAATTGTTTTTATGAGTGTTAAAAAGTTTTTTAAGTTCTTGGAAGGAGCCAACACACAAAGTCTAAAAAAGTTAAAAGATAAAAACATGAATATTTACAATTAAAACAAACTAGTTTCGCCCCCGTTAACGAGTCATCTAGTTTGTTTTAATTGTATTCATGTTCTTAACTTTTAATTTTTTTAGACTTTGTGTGTTGGCTCCAGCCAAGAACTTAAAAAACAACTTCAATTTTTGTTATTCGTATTTATTATATCTATGTAACATCCAGCTCTGTTATTACTTTTTTTTTCCTTGTATTAAATTTTATATTGCAGGGAAATTATTATCCTGCAGAAGCTGGATATCCAATTGGTAATGATCAGACCAGATATTATTTAGGGAGTTTTCATTACAACAATCCAGATAAGAAATCAGGTATAAATTGAAGTTTTCTATTGTTAAAAATAAATAAATCTTCCAAGAAGAAAGTTTAAAAAAATAACAACCATTATTTACTGATTATTCTTGCTATTATCTGAAAAATAATAATAAAGTAAATTTGATTCCTGAAACAATTCTAATTTGCATATTAAGACTTTAATTTTCACAAATTTTCAGATATTGTTGATTCGTCTGGGCTTCGATTACTTTACACAAAGCACTTAAGGAAGTACGATGCTGGACTGATGTTGTTGGGTTACTCTATGCATCAGCCGTATTTGATTCTTCCTCCTGGTCAACAAACATGGACGTCAGTGGCTCCCTGTTCACCTCAGTGTTTGCAAGCTGTACGTACATTTGTCAAATCCTCTTTCAATTCAATATAAAACAACTGCCAAAAGAACTAATTCAAATAAAACCTTTTGTTAATAAAATGGTGGTGGATCTTTACAGCTAGTATGCTTTAAGCGTATTATTTGGAAGAGATTTAGCTGTTTTGCAAAAGCTTCGGTACATAAAGATTGAAAGATAGAAAATATTTAAAATTATTTTTTTTATATTTATGATAAAATAGGCCTCTTCAAATATAGCTTCTTTTCCATTCTCATAGTATCAATGTTAAATCCTGATACATAGGAATTCTGATGCCTTGCATCAACTTCATATAAAAATTAACGAAACTTTATTATCATTTTGCAATTTGATAGAAGTTTTAGCAATCTTTGTAAATTTAATAATCTTAACAAGAACAAAGTGATAGAAAGTTAAGAAATAAACTTAAAATACAATTCAGAATATTTTTAAAAGTTCCAATGAAAGATTGCGTAATATTTTAATTTGGTGCCATTACAAAAACTTTAACTGGACTTGTTTATAAATGAATAATAATCTATAAATGGGTTTTATTATTTGTTTCTTAGACGTCTCCTCCTCAAGGAATACATATATATGGACTCCTGTATCATGCACATTTGACAGGTATTTGATTCATTTAATTATATAGGGTAACTGATGGTAATAACGCCAGCAATTCAATAAAATTGATGCAATTCGATTAAATTTTCATTTTTCAACTCTGTTTTTTTTTAAATATATTGTTTATGTTATTTCAGTGAAATATGTTATTCAGGAATTACAAAGATATTAATGGCAGATATGATAGCGGGTTTTAAATAAGACTCTACACAGTGACGTTATTACCTTCATATGATGGTAATAACGCCATATCTTCATTTTACGTTAGTTTTCTTTTCTTTGTTTAATAAAATGTATATTCATTGCAGTAAAGTTAATTGTCTAATAAGAATATATTAACATAGTTAAAAAAGTAAAAAAATGCAATTTATTCAAATGAAATGTTCTGTACGTCAGTTTTTTTGTTTTTTTTGCCTAAAATAATTTTTTATTCTTTACAAAAAACAAGAGTCTGACAGACATAAGATCTGATTGGACAATAAAAATTTACAAACTAAACAGACAAATACATACATATTGTAAATTTTACAAATTTTATTCAATGTTACTGAATTACAAAAGTGCACGTCCTTCTTCACACAATGAACACAGTCCAGCTTTTTGTACACTACAGTTGTCACACGTTTCGTGGAACCAAGTTTTGCATTCCAAACACTGTATCCAGTTTCTTGAAGATCGTTTGTCGTAACAATAACCGCTGTAGTCACCACAGTAGAGATCTTTTTCTTCGTTAGTTGACAATGATCTTTCATTTTGTTGGACGGCATTTGCATTTGATGCTGATGAGCATCGTGATAGGAAAGCTTTCTATGTAGAACAGTTGCTTTAACGTTTAATGATTTTCTTTTTACCGATTTCCTAACAATTATTATTCTAACAATTCTTAACGCTAGTTAGTGAACGTCGTTGGCTGCAAATAGGATGGCGGTAATACCTGCACGCGTCATGGCGTTATTTCCTGCAACCGCCATTTTGAATTTCCCCACAAATTTCTGCAAACGGTGCTTAAATATTGAACGCAGAAAGATTGTAAAAACATAGCTAATAATAACAGTCAAAGCGATTTCAGTCAATATTTTATAATTTAAAAGTATATTTTCTTTGACTAGCAATGAATATTCCGATGGATCCAACAGCAGTTGATTCACGTTCGCAATTCACTTCTTCAAGTCCCAAATCAAACTGAAACATCTCATGAGGGAATGGCCTTGACGATAGTTGCCTAGGGTAACTCACGTGAAACAAAACCACAGACAAGTGCTGCTGCCTCCCTGATATTGAACAAACTAAGCTGTTCAAATTAGATGGTGTTATAACCTGCATGGCGTTAATACTATAAGTTACACTATATTTTAACGACGAAATCTTGCCAAGTTCATTTGTAACTCAGATGTTCACAACGAGAATTCAGCAAATAAGTGAAAATTCTTAATATATAATGTGTAGAATTAAAGACTCGGATAAATTTTCCTTACTAAATATTTTAACAGTATTAGTATAATTTCGTAATCTTACAAAGGAAGTGCGTGACCTCGAACGCTGAGAACCGCAGGAAAATATGCTTAGAATATATATCGTTCATCCCAAAAACTGGGATAAGAATCATTCTCATGCAAAACTACACGTCTTACCACGAGATACATTTGAATGATCACCTATTGAAGGTCCAAGAGAGGAACTTTGGTAACGCGAAGAAACAAAATATCGATATAATAGGACCAAAAACACACATATTTCAATGTCGTGACTTAAAGTTAAAGTGCCCCACGAGAAGCCTACACAGGCTTTTGGGGGTCGCAGGAGGTCAGACTCCCAGCGTTTAGGATCAACGGGACGAAATTGAGGTCGGGTGGTCAGCCCGACGCCCGCCCGCCTTTAACTCCCCGGAAAGAAACCCGGTACCCATTTCACAGAGGCCCTAGGACCCGTTTGGAAATGAAAGGAGTGTGGAAAAATCCTCGCCCTCCGCCGAGACCGGGAATCGAACCCGTTATCTCCAACCCGCAGCCAAGCGCCCTGACCACTTGGCTACCGAGCCCACCAATGTCGTGACTATATTGCTATATTTCCCTCTTTTGTATTTATTTTGTAAATATTTTGTTATTTTCGGTGGCAATATCTTGAGATTAAGTACTTGTTAGTGCAGGTATGGCATGCCACCGTCGAATGGCGCTAGCAGACAACAGCTGAGATTTGCATGGGAATGACTCATACCACTGTTTTGAGGATGAGCGATTTATATTCTAAGCACTTTTTCGTGCGGTTCTCAGCGTTCGAGGTCACGCACTTCCCTTGTAATCTGTCAAATAAGGGAAACTATCAGGGAGTTGGAACCTTAGTATTATGGCTTTAATAGCTTAAAATGAAAAAAAATATGACTGTTAACGCAAAACACATTGCATTACAAAAGTATTTATTGTAGTTTATAAATATTATGAGAAATAGTAATTATCATTAGAAACATTAGAAACATCACATACTTTTAGGTGTTTATTACGTATCAGGAACATAGATAATACTTATAAATATCTATATAGATAATGGCAATAGGAAGAAATAGGACCCTCCAACAAACCTAAGCTAAAAGCAAAAAATACACATTAAAAATAAAATAAAGAAATTTCGCATGCCAGCCTCAATGAAATTTCTATGCGTATATAAACAAAGAAAACGAGCCTAAAAATGTGTAAACACACTAAAGGTTACATAAAGGTTTAACTTAAGACTAAAATTAATGAGATGGATTATTAGATAACCCGAAATAAGAATGAGGTATTTAAACAATAATGGTTGAGACAAGGGTTTACTAGATGATACTTCAAAACAGCTGTTTCACGCTTAATTGGGATCATCAGTTGAGAGTAGTCACCTGTAAAACACACAAGGTCTTAATACGGAGGTGACTAGAAATGGCAATAGGAAGAAATATGACCCTCCAACAGATCTAAACTAAAAGCAAAAATTCACATTAAAAATAAAATGTGTATTAAAAATAAAATATGTATTTCTTAGTGTGTAGTTTAGCTTATTAGTTTTGCTTATTAGTTGGAGGGTCGTAGTTCATCCTGTTGTCACTTCTATTCACTTCCATATAGAAACCTTATTGTTTACTGTGACTATTCTCAGCTGATGATCACCTTAAGCGTAAAACAGCTGTTTGGAGGTGTCACGAGTAAACACTAGTCTCAACTATTAGTGCAAACCTTTATACAGAATAGATAAATAAAGATTAATCTATATACAATATAAATCAGCTTTATCTATATACATTTATTACTTTAAAATATTGTTTTATATTGTTTATTTCGTAAATGATTTTGCAAACACTATTGAGGGTTCCAGAAATCCACTGATCATGGCTAATTTATCAGAGACAATTGGTAATAAATTTTCAGCCCCTTTTAAAATCATTAAAATTGTAAGCTTACTTTCTACACAAACTCAATTCATTTTTAAAATGGGGAAGAAAAATTATTCAGTTAATATTATGTGTTTAATGTTAATGGATGTAATGTTAAAGTTCAACTCACAGACAAGAAATACTAGTTTAAATAGATGAATCAGTTCCTTTATACTCATTGTTTGCAGGAGGATTCTCTCAAAGATGTGCGTCGCTGCTGTTGTCAACGAAAGAGAAATAATTCAACTCGATAACAAAAAGTGGATTCTTCTTAAATCTTTAAAGAATGTATCCTTAAAAGTATCCCCATTGCTGTTTTTATCATACTTGTGGTAACGGAAAATCTCTAAACTATTGATAGTGTGATATACAGTTCATTGTAAATAGCTTCAATGACAGCCAACGAAGAATAATACAGAGTGGTATTGTATAGAATGTAGACAGATAATGAATTCCAAATGGTGTAATAAATAATACATTGTCAATGTAAAAGAAAGTGAAAGTATATAAGTATATAAGTGAAAGTAAGTATTATCAATGTAATAAAAGTGAAAGATTATTGTTATATTCAAATACATTCGGTTAACGAGGGACGGTTGGAGTAGATATTTGAGGAAACAGGATAATTGCATCCTGCGAAATATCCTAGTAAAGAGATGAAATATTTAGAGGTAATATTTATGCGAAATGCATTTTATTTATATAGAAAATATCTCACAAGTATTTTAGAGAAGTTTATTTTAGAGAAGTTATTTTAGTTATTTTAGAGAAATTTAGAGAAAATATACAAGAGTATATTTTTGCGTGGATTTCCGACACAACATTTTAGAGATTTTCCGTTATAACAATTATGATATAAAAGCGATGAACTTTAAGGATGAAAGATCTTTAAAAGATTTAAGAAGCAATAACGATAATAAGTGTTGCTATTTAATAACAAGAAGTGATATTGTTTACAGGGCCGTTCCTGGGGCTGCAGGCGCCCGAGGCGAGACGTCTCACGGCGCCCCCCCCCCCCATCGATAATGCAACAATGACATTGTGCCAAGGAAACTTTGTTAAAAATGTGTATTGAGTATTCCTGATATCCTTTTTCTTTGTTAGCTACTCTGCATTGCCTTATTAAACGATGATTCCCAAACACGCGTTTCTCCACTAACTTACACCAAGTCAGTGGTGCCAATCAGAAGAACATCAAACAGGCTTTCAAACGTATATTCTAGAATTGCAGTGTTGTTTCATGTTTGGCAGATAAAAATGTAGTGCCATGACTTCCATAACGGCCCAATTATATAACAAGTTACTTTATTATCATAGAAAGGATCTTGGGAAAATTTGTTGTTTTATTTTTGTTAATAAACATACGTACCCTATTATAAATGACAGTTATTATTAGCTTATACTAGTAATTCAAGATACTTTAATAGATGTTATTCATTTACTAAATTCTTTGTCTGTTTCTTTTTTTTTCTTCACAGCAAAGAAACTAAAACTGCGTCATTTTCGTAATGGAACTGAACTTCCACCAATTGGAATCAACAATAATTATGAGTTTTATTACCAGGTCTTTTTTTCTGTCTTTTATTATTAAAAATTATTTTCTTCCCTATACTCAAAGATCATTAAAAAACAAAAATATTAAACTAAGTGGCCAAAAAATATTAAACAGCAAGAATTATTTAAATGATGGGCATGGATTCTACAGAATTTTGGGATGTTTGTTAATTTACTACTTCAGTCCCTGACATCCTGTAAAGTGAATGCCTGGCAAAATATGAATTGCAATGGAAAATGTAGCTCAAATTTTACGTTGTACAGTCTGGAGCCTATAAACTAAAAGAGCTGTCTCCAAGAAGCCGTATATCCATCAGGGTTGATATGGATAATATTGAACATTTATCCATATCAAGAAAAGATTACCAAAGTATAAAATATATTTTCTAAAGTGAACATTTTGCTGTGCTTTAATTATAATGATCAACATTTTTGTGAGTTTAGGAATTAAGTTAGTCAGTGAAGTAATAATTAAAGCACTGACAATAGAGGTTCCACGAAATTATATTATGCATGTACTACAATGTAGTAAGAATGTACTATAATGTAGTAAGATCTATAGGATTTCTATAGATATATTTGATGATCTCTTAGAAACCTATAGCTTAGGAATTGCGTGCAACAGTGCATTTTGATTATATATGAGTTTTTTCAGATAAAGATTATACAGTGACAGTAAAAGATAAAAGTGGGAGGAAATTAAAATGGCATGGTGGCATTATTTTTTTTTCTTAATTCACGAGGGGGAAATGTTTTTTTTTTATGTAAGTGTTTTTTATCACAGTGGCTCAGTTTTCTCAAAGGAGCATATCTTTAAATTTCTTTATGTGAGCACACTCCTTCATTTATGGAGATATAATTTACTCTGCAATGAAGTTGAATGGAAAAAATGAAATTGAACTGTTTACTTCGTTCCAGACTGTTCTTTGACGACTTACACGTGACACACTACTTAAGTCCTGTATCTTGTAACATTACCAGATACGTATTTCACCGATATATTTTAATAACTGCTGTAGTAATTTTGTCTGAATTTTATCCTTGATAATAAATAAATAATACAAGTACATTTTACGTGCGCTGAATAATTTTAACAATTCAAAGACAAAGCCGGCACACCTGTTTAAAAAGCAGGTTATTTATTTTAAAAGCAGGTTGTTATAAATAAATAAATAAGTAAGTAAATAAATAAATAAATAAATAAATAAACAAAGAGTAATTCCTTTTTTCCCCCTTAGCAACCTCAGCAGCTGTATGACACCATCTTAGTCCTTCCTGTAAGTGAATTAGATTAATTTAACTTATATTTAAACAGTTTTTAATTAAATTTTCATCCTCTTCATATTTGTACTTGCACTACAATACATGGAGACTACAAAAATTGAGGGAAAGGAACTTTAATTTTCCATTTTAACTGGATAGGTTGGAAGTAAAGAAAAGAAAACCACGGCAAGATCCTGTCTTTCAAAGTCTCTTGCCTTTGCATTTAATAAACATACTTATTATGATTTTGTAACATTTACTGTATTCAGTATTAAAAAAAAATCGACTGTTACATAAAAAATGCAGTAGTCCCTCGGCAATCAATAAAACCAATTCATTCTTTGATTAAAATTGTTCTGGGTATTTATGGGATCTCAGAATTCCTTCTAATGGCATTTCAAATATATAAGCAGTTCCTCAAGGAGTTTCAGTCAAAAGATCTTAATCTTCTCCTTGCCCCCCCCCCCCCCAATTTTTTTTTGAGAAAGTTTGTTTCACTTCTGAAACAAGTCAAATACAAAGAGTCATCTATGATTTTGGAAATTTATTTTTAAAGAAAATGAGCATGTGGTTGTGTAGGACTGTTTCATTCTTAAAATGTCAAAGAAAAAAGTGAAAATTATCAACATTATTAAACATTAATAAAAAGCAAGCTTTTGATTTCATAATAAAAATTAATAAAAAGTCTGAAGTACTGAAAAATGAAGGCATTTTTATACTTTTAAATTTGACTTTGCTAAAATTGAGAAAGATTTTTGGAAATTGACAGACGATCATCAATAATTAAAGAGAATTATTAATTACAGAATCAAGTATAATAAAGCAATTAAGAAAGAAAAGGTTAATCTTTAAGAACATTCTCTTATATAATAGCTCTAATAACGGTGACAATTATCAAATGATCATCTGCATCGACAGAGAAATTAAGAAGAAAAAAAAACGAAGAAAAGATAGTTTTTAAATGGAATTTTAAATGTTATTCTAAAACCTTTAACATAAAAGAGAGCGTTTTAGCCAGAACTATTTCTACTTATCAGTAATTCTTTTATGGATTTTACGAGTTTCCTTTGGACAATGATTGCAGGATGGGGTTGAAAGTGCCTTCAATGACTCTTAAAACAGTGCAGATACGACAAACTGTTTTACAATAAAAACTGTAAATGTTTTACAGTAAACATTCTTTTACTTAAGAAAACTAATTTATTGGCTAATAACAACAATCCCTACAACATTTTAAAATTGATTCTAAATTTTAAAAGTAATTATAATAATACCAGTTTTAATTCATGTTTAAATGAATTAAACGATGCACGTTTTCGAAACTTGTAACTTGTTTTATTTTCTTATGAAATCTGTTTGTAATATTTTGTGCAAAAGGTCGAATGAAAAAAATAGCTACACTCACTTTGATTATAACATTTAGAACGTCTTAGGCAAAGCAGATGAATAGAATACAATATTTATTGTTACAAACTACAAAAAATGTTATAGGTTCTCTATAACTAGTCTGGAGAGCAAACGGGTTCTTTAATTAATTTGAATTAACAACATTAAAAGTAACAAGTAACTAACTTCGAAAGGTTTCAAAAATTTCAGCTTTGTATTGACTTGTAACCAGATATTTTTATTCCTATTACAATATATATTTCTTCTTGTTTCAGAATGACACACTAATTACCGAATGTTTTTTCAATACAACGGACCGTACTAACAACACATTAGTAAGTTTTCTTTTGAAATGTAAATGTAACTTAATTCCGATTCTTCATGAGAATCTTTCAAGAAAACAATTTCAAGAATTTAACACCTTACAATTAAAGTAAGCGAGATAAATTAGATATAAAAAAATTATACTTTTTAAGTAAATTTAAGGGTCTATTTTCAAATTTCAATGTTAAAGGGAGGCGGAAGCCAGTTTTGACGATTTGAATAAAGTTGATAAAAATAAAAACCACATTTGATAAGTTTCGATTTAGGGTTTTTATTTTTTTTAAATTTAACTATTGGGAAAGTAAAGGAAATCTTGAATTCAGGGAATAGATTATTACTTTATTTATTCATAGAACAAGAATGGGAGCTTTTTTAAGCTAAAACAATTTAATAGAATGCAAATTCTTTCAAAAACTTAGCCTGTTTTGAGCTTAAATGTAATTAATTCAGTTATCATATAAAAATCAAGAATATGAGAATATGATTCATTCCTATTTAAACTGTCATTTTTAAATTTTCAGGTTTTTAGTTGAATTTTAACACTCAGCGAACAATTTGAACTTAGACTTCCAAATCATCCCAATTGACTTCCGCCTCCCTTTAATCCACTTCAATTTCATCTTCACTGATATTTCAGATCGTCTGCCTTCAGTTCTATCCATTTTGACCCTTTTCTTTCTGATCCCATTTCTGTAGATCTTTTAAATGCGGTCAATTCGCCTCAATCTATGTCTTCCACCAAGGTTGAATCGTGGATTACCTACCTTAACAGCCCTTACTTGCATCCCGTCTTCTATATTTGCCATTTGTCTGTATCATTTCTGTATGTATAATTGTTAAACTGATCAAATTCCTGTTTCTCCTTCTCCTGCCATACCTTCTTTTACTGTCTTGAAACTAATACGAGATCAATTATGTTTTTAGACACCTACAACCTCCTTCTGCTCTCTTGGTGTGAAGTGTTTGTTGTTTTTTGGTTTTTTTCTGTAGCACTTAAAAAGTCATTTGTAATTCACTGATTGATCTACCTTTTTTTCTCTGGTCCTGCTGCTGATAAATAAACCAGAATATTTTGAATTTCCTCTTTATTGAGCCTCACCTTGCTAATTTTCATGATTCATCTTGACTATCAGTGATTTATTATCTATTCACTTATTTCAGTCCTGCTTTCTTTGCTGTTACGTAATATATTTACATGATTCAACCATAACTCCTATTACCATAGTAAATCTAAATCATATTCATTACATGGAAAAAGAAAAATTCTGAAACGGAAGAAGCATGTTAAGAATATTCATCGTCCATCTGTAATTTTGGATTTTGTTGGTATTTGAAAAATACCATTTTTTGCTTTTATTTTGAATGGCAATCAGTGACAGAAAACACCATTTAATTGAAGTTAACGAACAACTGAAACAACAGTAATTCACAAATCAATAAAAATTCATTCTCTTAAATTACAGTTGACTAGCGATAATCCGACAGTTACGGGACTGAGGAGGTGTCGGATTATCAAAAATGTCGGATTATCGCGAGTCAACTGTACTTAGCTCTTTGACTTAAATATTCATGGCTTCTAATATTAGTTAATAAGCATTGCTACATTAATTTAGAAGAAAAAAGAAAGATACTGTTTTACGCTTTTTCCATTCTTGCAATCCAAATTGTCTTCTAAACTGAAAAGACTCCCATTAATGAGACATTTGTTTCTTTTCTTTTGAAAAGGGGGCCATAGGAACAAAAGATGAGATGTGTATGGTGTACATCTACTATTATCCTCGGATACCTTTAGACAATTGTATGAGTAATCTTGAAGCAAGTATAATTCATAAACTCGTTGGAGTTGAAGAACTTTGGCCATCATCTAACAAGTAGTAAGTCACTTCTTTATAAGATAAATTCTTTACAGGATACCTTTTTTTAAATAGTGAATTCTCAATTATCAATTTATAGATATTCCTTTCAATTCACTTAAAAGTGGTTAGTAAAAAAAAAATACTTTATCATAAAAGTGCTTATAGTCTGACCACGATATCTTGACGATTGGAAAACTACCAGAGACCCATGAAGTCAGCACTAGCCTCTTTCAAGAGGTTCCGAAGAATGTTACGTTACAGCTATTAAAAAAAATAGTTTTAATGATGTTTAGGAAATGCTATACTATTAGTCATTGGTTGACTGCTTTCAATATAAGATATAACTGTTCTTTTTAAGTTTTATGTATTTCTTTAAATATCGTTAGAGCCCTGTGCTTTGAGGCGCGCTTGTTTTTGATTGCCTGAAAATTAGATATGTTATAATCACGTGCGGTTCCTCCCAATCGTGGTCGGACTTGTGATTAGAAAAAGCTTGGGATTAGTAGGTAATACTGTGGTGAATGTTTGCGGCCTCTGGTTCGTGAAATTAGACGATTAGACTCGAATTAGATCTGGCAAGAACTCTCTGTTTATTCATGTGCTGAAGGGGATTAAATAGTTTATGTACAAGGGCTGTGATTGGTTGCCGTGCTCTACAAATTGATTGGGAGACTTAAATTACACGTGGGTCTTAACTGTTATTTAACTGTCTTTTCAAATAATAACGAAACAGGGAAAAGAAGCAGGGTCAACGGAAAATTTGAATAAAATAACGGAATTAAATGATAAACAGTAAAAATTAAAATACACAATTGATAATAAGATAAATGCTGATTAAGAATGTGTGATGCCGGTACACACCGAAGTGCGAGCTTTGTATCCGAAGCATCCGTGTTCCAGGGAGCGCTAGTGTTCCCAAGATGGCGAACCCTAGCAGACTCCCGAGAATTTCAAGGGAAAGATACTGGGGTGTTTTCCTGTGGCCTTCCCCAGGACGCCATTAAGGAATGACGTCAGACCGAAGAGAAAGTGAAGAAGAGGCTGGACAACACAGGAAAGGAAATTGAAACAGCCATGCCACTGCCGGGATTCGAACCCAGATACTGGCCCACTGGCCAATACGGCAGACCACCGCCGAGGCCGCACGGCCACGCCAGCACGGCGCTGATTAAGAATAAATACAATTAGAAACTTAAGATAACGAAGAATATGGAAAGGAATAAATAGAGCTATTAGAAACAGATAAATGCGAATATATCCAGTGAATAAAAATCATTACAGTATATTTTCTGTTTAGCGATACCATTTCTCCAGTGTAAAGCGTATACAGTGTAAAGCGATCATTTCTCCGTCCACCCGTCACTACCTCCAGTCAAACTAAAAGTCGTACAGACATGAGCGATATCGTTTTAGAAAGCTTGTGGAAGTAGTGGAGTAAATTACGAGTTTCGATTTATTTAGTTTTCCCGCCTCCTGATAAAGTTTAAGAAGGAATAAAGGTGTTTTCTCGACACTTTAAAAGCATGTTACAATTCCATATTTTTTCTTCAATTCACATCTTCTTCTTAACATAAATAAATACTTCTTTCACATCTCAAAATATATTAAAAAATGTATTAATCCGAATTTTCGGAAGAATACTACTTACTTCCTTTTTCAAGTTTTTTGACATAACAATACATTATCAGGTGATATCAATTACGTAATAACATAAGCAAGACGTCGACGAGACATACTGACTCCAGTAGGCCCGTGTACAACTCACTGAACATGAAAAACTACTTGGCTGGATCCATAATAGTCCTCTACTTCTATGCTCTTACACGACAGTTCCGAGGGCACTGCTAAGTCTAGGCATGCGCAATCATTCCCAAATTTTTGTTATTTGCATATCATTACATTTTCTGTAAGTTTCACTTTATTTGCATATTTCCTTCACGGTGTTGCATTTTTCACAAACATGAGTGTATCTTAATACTTACGGTAATCTTCTGAATAAAGTAAACGATAAATCAAAATCTTAATCTTCTTAAACATCTTTAAATAACACAATATTTAAAAAATATAAACTATTTTCTTCTTCAGGTGAAAAATGAAAGAGAAGAACTTTGTTCTTTCTCATAAAACATATAAATAGACATGAATCATACAATGATGTCAAAACATTATTATGAAACCATAATCAATAGTAATAGTAGTAAATGATATTAATTTTGATATCGTTAAACTGTTAAAGTAATAACGATATACTAGTTAAAAAACTAAATAATGATATAGATGAAAGATAATAGAAAATTTTAAAAATAAAGCTAAACTGTAGCATCTCGTATATAAACTTTAGTATCTCGTAAACTTTTTTAAATAAGTTTAGCGAAATGCTATTTACTTTTAATGACTTATCCTTATTGAAACATATTGAAATAAACGTGATTCTAATAAGTCTTTTTCATTTTTACATTAATTTAACAATAGGGTCCGGATTGTGCGATTTAGTGATTGCATGGAAAGCCCAATCGGAAATTTCAGGTTTTCTGTTTTTGAAAGCAAGGATGTGTTCGGCTAGACTTTATTTGATGGTTCTGGTACATCCGTAATAAATTTCATTGCAGTCCCTACATTATAATGAATAGATGACTCCTATCTATAATAATATTTTTAAACAAACATTTTTCAAACAAAAAAGATACGAAAAAGGCGATACAGTATCAAAAAATACAAATTGGTTATAGAAATACTATCAGAATACCTACGGGAATAAAAATTGATAAAGAAATCAAAAATCTACGTTTCAACAACAATATTAACATCATTCCCTACAAAGATGATAGATTATTTAAAATAAAAACACCGAAATCAAAGATGATATATGATTAAACATGAGATTCATCTATTCATGTATAGATGCTATGGCTGGACATCAAAAAAAGCTGCTAGAAAGAGAATGACTTCTTTTCTAAATATGTTGGTGGAGAGTGCTGTTACCAATAGGGAAGTGCTGGACCGTATAAAACCAGACCTTATTAGAAGCCAATATTATAAGACTGCAACTGACTTTCAGCATGCCATGTGTGCAGACTTGCTCGAGAAGTCAATGTTGCTAGGTATGATCAGTGGTAGCAAAAGGTGCCGACAAAGAATACGATGCTTCTTCGATCTCATCAAAGATGAATCAAGTAACTAAAATAGAAGTGGTTAACAGGACAGCTTGTAGAACAAAGCTGCCATTTGGATACAACGGAAAGGCTAAAGAAAGTCCTTGGCATGCATGACCAATCCCACCTATAGTTTTACTTGTTCAATTCCAGTTCTTACTAAGCAATTATGAATACTTATTTCCAAAAACATAACTAACATCAATCGTAACAAAGCTTTCACTCAATTGACGTTCAATCATTATTTGAATTATTCAATTTCATCAGTCAAACAATATATATTTAGATGTGCAGCTGCTGTATTTATTTACGAATTACATGAAATCTAATAATCAAAAATAAACACTTATATGTTAATATATGCAATACTCTCTAATGGGTTCTGTCATTTATATTTTCAAAATTTAATGCTTAAAAGACTGCTTTGTTGTTTTGCTATTCATGAGATGATAGGAAAAAATTACTATTAGTTTAATCTTTGTTTTTTTTTTCCTTCCTTAGTTTTCAGGATGACCTTACAATAAAAGAGCCCGAGTCACTTCTTAATGTAAGCCTGCGAAACTATTTACAAAACTATCGCTTCAATCCAGAACAAATTAAAGCATTGCAAGAAGATGAGCTGAAAGCAAACAAAACACCCAGCTGTATAGTTAACGGAGAGGTTTTCCAACCAAAGGTATTTTATTGCATTAGTTAAAAGAACATAAAAGGGTTCAAAGACTTGCTTTTTCCAAGTCTTTTGGTTTATTTAAGGTAATAATTTTTTTCTTTTTTATTTTTAAGGCACTTTTTAATCAAGTTCCATTTTTACTACGCAGACTTACTTCAATACTACAACTTTTTCAACAAAAGTTTTCATCAGGAATTACATAAAAGAGAAGAGAATGATTAAATAATAGTTTTTTTGAAAAAATAATGAATAATAACAATTACGTAAAACAGAAATTAAAATTATAAAAAATCCTGTGTAAGTTTTATTTTTTTAAATTTTTAAGTAATGTTGACTGTATTGATTGTATTGATTCTCTAAATTATTAAATTTGTAAGTAATGACGATTTATACTCTTAATATGTGTTATAAAATAAGAGTCAGTAGATTACTATAATGTGTCTTAACTATGAATATGTAGCGTTTTGTTGACAACATTTTTTATTATATAGAATTAATTTAGCAACAACCGTTGCATGTTGTCGACAATCGATACAATACTTGTTAGTTGGGTTACAATGTATGGTTATTATGTAGGTTACCAAGTGTAACGTGAGATTCAATTCATGATTATTATTCTGTTTCTTTTTTTAAGTAGAAGAAGAGTGATTTAATCATTCTCTTCTCTTTTATGTAATTCCTGATGAAAACGTTTGTTGAAAAAGTTGAAATATTGAAGTAAGTCTGCGTAGTAAATATTTTTTCAGTTACGTAATTTTGAAGATGTATAAGTTCCATTTTTACCCAAATTCTCCCTTCTTTTACTAATTGATCTTTCAAATCCATCTTTAGTTCCTGAAATGCCGTTGATTCACGAAAAACTAGATTTGCAATAGTTGAAAGATTAAAAAAGTTCCAACAAAAATTGAAGACCTTCATTGATTTCTGATCAAATTAGACCCAAAAGACCTTCTAGTAATTCTACCAAGGCATTATGCTATGTTGTAGAGTTTTGACAGTTTCTTTCAATCAATGGCATAAATGAAAGACTATTCATTTGAAATCTTCCATGATCAAGTCAGTCAAGCTTACTCTTTCATGTAGCCACTAGCCTAGCTGTCAAATGAAACAAATACGTGGTTTCTATTTGAACTTTTTTGAAATGGTTTTAACTTGATCTAGTACTATATTACAACTTTTTGTTTTTTCAGTTTGATTTAAAAAAAAAAGTAAGGCAACTACAATCCGTGATCTAACATACAAAGGACACGAGATTTTAAATTTCCTTAATGAATACTTCAGTGATAACATTGCGTTGTTTTTCATAAACAAATAATTCAAATTTGTAAAACTTTTCCTTAAAACTTCATAGAACTATACTGTCACATATGAAATAAAGTAGCTCCTATTCAAAACAGCCAATTATACGAAATAAGGTGGCATTTACAGTGGTGTTTACAGGATTATGATTATAGAGGGTTCACCGTATAAGCCCACAAAAGATATCAGTGAAAATAGGCAGAGGGAGGGTTTTTATTATTATTATTATTATTATTATTATTATTATTATTATTATTATTTTCTTATCTTTCTACTACTGAGTACAACTGTGAAGACATTATTTATCACAGTAAGCAATCTCTTCTAAGTTTAATAACAATGATTCTGTAGTGAATTATTATAATAAAGACAATTATTGAACAATGAGTGATTATTTACAATTAGGAGCAATAGGGAGTTTATTTGTTTTTTATTTACTAAATAGTGGATATATAAGGTAAAGTCGCCAAATACCGCACCCGGCCCTATTTCCGTACCCCTTGGTTTCTTGAAAACAGGCAGTGCCATGTGGAATCCAGTTGCGGAACTAATTAACAGGTCACCTGATTAGGACATTTTGACTTGTGAAGGAAGGAGCTACAGAAATTATCGCGTGCAGAAGAAAAATAACATTATGTTGAAAATATAAGTTTTTTTCCAAAATCTTTGCAGTAACATATAGCATAACGGTTTGTCT
>JAFIDM010078065.1:0-26097 GCA_023159025.1 Thereuonema tuberculata | reverse complement strand
CTTTTATTAGAGATTATTATTAATCTATTATTGGAGATTATGGTTAATCTATTAGAGATTATTGTTAATCCTTTATTAGAGATTACTAAGAATTCTAGAGAGGAAGAGGAAAAGATTTTCCAGTCATATCTTAGCCTGAAGATGTTTCTTGTGTAAAGAAATGAAATATTGTATTAAAATGATATTTATTGAAGAAATAGTGTGATTATCCGCGAATGCCGCGAAAAAATTTTTTAATGAAGAACCTCAAGAAAAACAATTATAATCCAAGCCAACAACAGGGAAAATATAATAGGCCCTACAGTGCGAAGGTCAAAAATTACTGACAGGTTTATTATGCATCGTGATCCTATAGGTCTTCTCGGAATTTGTGGATGCAAACGTAGAGAAAAGGTTTCTGCTTTACATATTTTAAAAGTTTTACATATTATGTTTTTTTGTACAATAAAACGTAGTTTTTAATGGTGAAATATTTTTTTTCGTGTTTACACCTCATTTTTAGTCTTTTTTCGGGTTATCCGCGATTTTCGTTATCCGCGAAGCCCTTACCACCCAATTCCGCGGATAATCGGGCTCTACTGTACTGTATATACATTCAAAAAATATTGTAGGAGTTATAAAGTATAAAGTATCATATTCTATAGTAAGTATAATTGTTGCTTTTCGAGAAATATGTCTATTTCAAGAAGATCTGCTCACTTGTTCAAAGTTATTGATATGACTTAAATTCAAGAATCTACTTTTAGAAATGGATTTTGAGAGTTTGTATTGAAACCAATCAGATGTTCTCTGAATAAACTAATTACGTTGTTTCTTTAAGGACCAATGAACCCCCAGTATTAAAATATACTGCAGTATAACTTTGTTGTCTTTTTCAAGCCATCTCACGATTCATCTCGCCACTATACTTCTGTAATTATCACTATCTTGAGGCCATAAATATGCACGTTTCAAGAAGATCTTCTTTTTAAGAAGATGATTTTATAGCCTCCTTTTCCTGTAAAAAATAAATAAATAAATAAATATATAAATAAATACAGTAAAACCCCGGTTAACCGAACTCGCGTCAACCGAAACCCGGGGTTATCCGAAACGCCTCCGAAAATCGCAAATGAGTAATTCATATGCTACAAACTATTAAGTACAGAATACTGTATATTGATGTAGCCTACTGTAATCCTAAAAATGTAATTTTAACTAAAAAATAAAGAACATAAGTGTAGCAAACAACGAGATTTTTGAATTCGTTGGCCTTCAAAACCTTTCAAAAATGCGTACTGTAATTACAATACAAAATACTGTAGCTGTATTAGATGTTCATGGCTTAACCGAAAAAATTGTTATCCGAAAGGGCTTTAGTTCGGTTAAGCGGGGTTTCACTGTATAAGAAGAGAAAGAAACTTGATGTGATAATAAGCATTACTTCATTTTTTTTAACGTTTTTGTAAGAGAATTTTGTAAGAGAAATGAAAGAGAAATTTTAACAAACAAAATTTACTGCAATTAAGATTATTTACAAGATTAATTGTCATTTTTGTAGAAATATCCACATACTTATGAAAAATTTAAGCCATTTATATAGAGGAGTTAGTATACAGACAAAATAAGTATATGAATCGATAATTGATTTAACAATTACAGTCTTAGCTGCGATCAATTTTATTTTTTTATTTTTTTAATTTTGTAGAATTTCTGTAACTGAATTAAGATATTTAATAGTAAAAATGTAAATGTTGCTGCTCTTCTGTTTTTTTTTTTTTTCCCAAAGGACCGCCATGGCTTAGATTCTGGAAATGGACGTCCACCTATTGACAGCAAACAGAACTATCAGCTTCTCAGTTCATCTGAGAATGGAACCTCAACAACATTTTGTTTCACACGAAAACTTTCGACATGTGATAAAGATGATTATGAGATTACAGTAAGTTTGAATTAATATTTTAACTCCTGTTTCTTTATTGAGTATTATTTGTTTTAACGTTTTCAAAACTTATTTATTTATTTTTCCATTTTACGAAAAACATTGAACTGACATATTCCCTTACATACAGAATATTTCACATTTATAAAATATAAATTTCGTCATAAAAATTTCCATAAAGCATAAACTTATATGGTAAGTACTTTTAAAAAGTACTTTAATAACAGATTATTAGCGACCCATATGGGTGCTATTGCGTTTGTCCTGTCCATCCGCATCTGTCCTCCCCTAACAACTCCCGCACGGAAGATCGGATCGACAAACGAACAACATCGTCTTCAGAGACACAAATACCGTAGGAATGGGGTATTTTTGTTTCTTGTGCAAATAATTTCGGTATACTCTTAAAAAAATTCAACTTAAACCTTATAATTAAGGTTTGAATTGAGTTTTTTTTTATTTGTATCAATTTTTCGGAGATTCCCTTTTAAATAGGTCAACTATCACTCTAATTTTGAGGAAACCGAGTATTATAGTGGATGGAGTAACGGATTCAGAATCCAAAGGTTGGGAGTTCGAATCCCAGACTTGTATTCAATTTATTCTTTTTTCATTATTATTATTACTTCGGAGATTCCATTTTTACATAACTAAAATCTTCCGTTGTCTGCTGTTTAAAATTGATTATGCACACATTCAATGTTCGCGTGGGTTTTAATGGGTCGCCCTTAATTGTGCTGCAGCACAAAGTTTTTTTATCTAATTAAAATGGTTGTTTCAAGCCTGCAGTCCTAGGACTATTGTAATCAAGTGTGAGTTATGATACAGTGAACAGGAGAGAAAAATCGCCATAGAGAATCAAAGATGAGTGAGGAATGTTAGGTTCTCTGAATATTGTCTGCTTGAGAGATTTGATGTTTCGTAAACGATGTATTTGGATTAGTAAAAAGAATAATGAGAAGACATTTTAACCAATTTCTTAATTTGAATTTGGTCTTACCTTGGCTGATTAGTTTTACTGAGTAATTTAGATTTATTCCATGTTTTTTCTTTTCTTTCAAAGTTGTATTTTCTGTTTATTTGTCTTTAAAAACATCGATTCAAAATACTCCAGTGAAAATACTAACCTAAAAACTAACCTAGAAATACTAACCTAGGAAATACTGTGTAAAAACTAACCTAGATCCTGAATCCATCTCCACAAATTAAAGCTTTAATCTTATTGAAATAAGCTTCATTACTTACCATTTAAATCAATAACTATTGAGAATGGCATTTGGCACTTTTAAAATAAATTTTAATTGGAAAACGATTTTTCAAAATTGCATTTACATTTCTTGATTTCCTTATTTCCCTTTTTAACCTTCAAGACAGGAAAATTTTGTTTATTTTCAATATTTTATTATAATATGTAAATTATATTAAAAACATTACATTCAATGCCGGTTTTTTTTTTGCACGCGGATCGGCCAACTACAGACCACGCGGTAGCCTGACCCGACAACCGTCAGGAGGAGGCTAGAACAGTCAAGGGGGGAACGAGATTCTCATAATGACCAGAAATACCCTGAAATAGTAAGTTCCAGGGGAGAAACGGACGAAACACAGAAGAAGAAAGAAACAGCCATGCCATCGCCGGGATTCCAACCCAGGTGTCCGGCATATAGGCCACACGGCAGACCTATACAAAGAAAAATAAATATTTCAGAAAATAAAATGAAATAAAATAAAATTCTATCAGAAATTTTATCAAAATAAAAGAACTCTTAACAGTAATGCAGACATGCTAAAATCTAATCCCTACTGAATTCCCATGCTATAAACATACTCTCAAATAAACAATAAATTTCCAGCACAGTATTATTACGAGCTACGTAGTTGAGCCAAAGAACGTTTTAGCAGTTCGTTTTATACGTTCTTTGGTTGAGCTACGAAAGATCATACTTCTGGGCGTTAGGAAAAGTAAACATTAGATATATTACCATCAAATTTGAATGAGATTTAGGCAGTAAGGTTAAACTCTGAAATGTAAAATAAATCAGTTCATTATTATTTGAGTTATTTAAGAACTGCCAAAATTAAAAACTGTTTATAATATTATTGTTAATGATTTGCTGTAGAATGACACTGTTCAAATGATTTGGGCTATGAATAATGAAGATCCTGTTAATACTAACGAAACAAGTGCTAAGTACCATGGAGCCAGCAATCGAGGGACTTCTCATCAGGACCTTCTACACAAGGTTTCTCCAAAACCAAAAGATAAAGATGTGCAATCATTCGACATAAAGGTTACTAATGTAAGTGTTTTTTTTTATTGTTTTATTTTCTTTAATGCATTTAGCCTACATATGTTTGCTGAAGAGGAGCATGTCAGCTTATGTTTGCTGAAGGCTAATCCTAATATAGTAAGGTATTTAGATATTTAATTCGTATCACTTTCATTATTAGGAAGATCACTACATTGAGCTAAGTAGGAAAAATAGTTTTGAGAAAGAGTTATTGCTGAATGAATGTCAATAAAATTACTACTTTTTTATGTTAGGTCTACTCACAAAATAATGAAATGGTCGTAATTGGAGATTCACCAATAACACACTTCAGTTTAACTCAGGACTTTGGGATTCCCAAAAGCAGGATTTTGCGAAATTATAATGAATTGTGGCAGTTCTTGATCAAATGGAGCTAAGCCTTCCCTTCCTATCTTTTCCCTCATCACTAGTTATACAGCTCAGCTCTATATCTGAAAGCCTTTTGCAAAGTTTTAAATAAGTTTTAGTGCTGTAGCCAAACCGAAAGAAAGGAAAAAAAAGCTGGTCCTTGCATTTCACTAACGCCCCTCTTGTCTACGTATCTCTGCCTTGCTTACGTGGCTTCCAGAATTACACCAGTCCTGTTATTTGTAAAGATTTTTCAAATTAATAAACTGTCTTTTAAACAACTATGAAGAATTGGTTATGTTTTCTTTGGTTTTGTTTTAGGTCCATGTTCCTGATGGTTTGGAAACTTATTACTGGTGTCAGTTTTACAGGATTCCAACTCTGAAAGAGAAGCATCATCTAATAGGAGTAAGGATAATTCTGATTTATTCTTAAAATTTCTATAATTTTTATACCCACATGTTTGCTAGCAATCACAAGATATTACAGATTTGTAATATACCTCAATATTTGCCAGAAAGAAACAAGAATTAGGACAAATCATACAAAACTCAGATTGCCGTAATTAAATCAAATATAATCAAATAAAATTCCTTTATTCCACTCCTACGTCTTCCATCCAATCTTCTAGGAATATTTCCGGGATCTAATATTCCTAGAAGATAGAAGAATATTGTGTAGAAGACGTTAGGAGTTTTATTTGATTATTTTTGATTTAATTACATCAATGTAAGTTTTTTTGTTAACTTGTTAACTTGTTGACAAAAATGAATAATTCTAGCACTCACAAACTGAAAGCTGAAATGTTAGTGCTAAGGTGAATGATTTTACAACGAAGATCTACTCAATTTCTTCCAGATCTGATTCACAGAAAAGTAGTGAGGGACCAAAACTGTCCATCAAGAAACTCGAAAACTATTTGCCTTATAAAGCTAAAACGTTCATATAATATATAAAGTTCAAGTGTTTTATCAGAATGACCTATTGGTTTTAAGAAATTGGACTAGAAGTCAAGGAACTGTGAGGGAATGTATAACTTCTTTTGAATTTATAACAATATTTTTATGAAAAGTAGATATTCAAAAGTTAGAAGCCACTACATTTTACTTTGATAGCAAACTGTATATTTTGATTACTCAAGTAAGGAAGGAAGCTAAAAGGCATTACAAAATGCTGAAACGTAAATGTCCTCCATCTTATAAACTCATCTATTGGGTGAACTGAAATTCTCCTTGATAATACATTTATATAAACAAGAAAAATTTAATGTTCACCCAGTACATGTATCAATATTAGACGGCAAATCACACTTGCTCCAGTATTTCAGTAATTATAATATTGTCAGTAACATACATTCTGTGACAAAAAGAAAAAAATGAAAAACACTATGAAGGAAGCGATTAATTTGAATGAAACTTTTGTCAGTGTCATTTGGATAAAGGAAATTCGAATTGATTCAAATTTCACAGTGAAAAAATTATTTTTTATTGAACGTTAGAAGCATAGTTCTTACATTATTAATACTGTGCTAAGTCGCCTCAGGCTACTGTAAAGCTGAAACGGCATGAAATGAAACAAAGACCTAATGTTGCCTTGTTTCAACTCCGACAAGTATGTCGGATATTTGATTGTGGATGCAGTTGACATGTCATTTCTGCAGTTGTCCCAAAAATGTTCGATGAGTGACAAGTCTAGGGACCTGGTTGGCTAAGGAAGGGTTTGAATTGCTTGGTAACACTGCTGGGAAACGTGTACAGTGTGTGGGTGTGTGTGTTAATGTAAATTATCCTGTTGGAAAATTCCATAGTTTCATACAAAATAAGCAGAAGATTTTTTTCTAGTTTTTTTCACTGATTGTCTGTTTTAGAATGCAACAATCAATGCATCAATGCACGGATTTTGCATGTAGGATAAACGTAAATCATGAGAAAAAGACAATAACGCACATTTTTATTTTTTTTCAAACCACATCTTGTCACCAAAGGGACAGCTGCTTCATCAAAATTAGGTCTTATTAGCCATATTACAAATTTGTTAATGAATACAACCTCTAAAAGCACTTATTATTTTTTTTTTTTTTCATGTTTCACTAGTTCACATTATAACTTCATATTTTATGTATGGTGAAATCGAATAAGAAAACAAGTCTGTCCTAATAGAACACCACTAATGTATTACTTATTGTAGCTCTTCTATATTTGGAACAAACCCTACATTTCAGTAGCACAAGACACCTGTCACTGTGTTTGTGTACGTGTCCCCTTCAGTATATATTTTTCAATAAATGTTAATAGCTCTAAATTTATAAGAACACCAAAGATTATTGCGTTGCTGTCTTTTAGTAAACACAATATTTCTGTATCTTTTCTGCTTATCTCTAATACTGCAAGTGTGAGTAGAAAACAAAAGTCAAAGTTTAAGTTCCTAATTCACGTGTTTCTTATGTTTCTTATTTCTTAATTTCTGTGTTGGCCTTTTTATTTCAGACACTTGGGTTGCACAGTTAATAATTTTTATTAGTTTCTAATCCGATCAACCTTTTAATTCCAGTTTGAGCCTCTGCTACAGAAAGAGAACGCGCCATTTGTTCACCACATTGAAATCTATGAATGTACTGGTGATGGCATCAATGAATTAATTGAGAAAGAGATGAATAACAATCTTTCAAAAGGAATAACTTGTCTGACCAAAGAATCACCTTCGTCTTCTTTCCATTGCCAGAAAGAAATTGCCTTTTGGGCTCCTGGATCTCAGGTATGTATGAGAAAGCTAATATACTTTCATTCTTCAGAATCAAGTCTAGAATTTCCAGTGTCATCTTTACTATCTATATCAACTTCTCTTGCTTCATTTCCTGCAAAATTCCTCTTCAATATATTTATAGAAAGTATAATCTCGGCCACTATGATCTACTTATTCATTAAGAATCACTTCAATTGTGATCTTATCTTGTAACTACATATAAGATGTTTATTTGTAAAATCTGAACATATAAAAATGAATGCTCGTTTCTTTGTTTGTTTGTCCCGTATGCGTTCCTATACCATTTATCAAATTGCGATGAAACTTCGGTGAGTTTTGTGCGCACGCCCGCGAAGGTTTCAGAATTAGTAGAACCATTTAACAGTATCTGGTGAGCGAGTCTTTCAACAAATGAGTGTATTTCCGGTTTCAACGTTTGCAGTTTCCGGTGCGACTCGCATTTGCAATGACCATCAACAAAGCACAGGGGACAACACATGGACAGCTGTATGTGCCCTGCTCACGCGTCGGAAAACCTTCTGATTTATTCGTGTATGCACCAGACGGAAAAACAAAACATATTGTGTATCCAAAAGCACTTTAATAAACAGAATTAAAACACAAACACTTTCTTTCTTTGAGTGTCATTGCAACGCATGCCCGGTACAGCTATTAGTCAGATAAAAACTTCAAGTAAAATTTCATTTTTTTAATTCAAATTACGCAAAAGCTTTCAAACACAAAACGTGTTTCTTTAATAGTTCAACTAATTCCGGAGTTAATTTATTCTTCTAAACTAGTTATCTTGTGAGAATTTATACTAATAATAATAAGCCACGTTTCTTTTTTGTAGCTATCTCAAAACCTGAAAAATTCTTATACTATATTGTTGCTGGACGAGACAATGTTTCTGTAGTCCAAAGAATGCGAATGAATTGTAATGGATTTTTAAGTTTTTAATAATATTTACTATTTAGCGATGTGTTTTTTTGCTCTCATCCCTTTCCAATGCTATAATTTAACACGTTGCAATACTGTATAGGTCCCTTTTTTTTTGAGAGATTTTCCCACGCCTGGATGAGATATTTTCTCAATATGTCGGACCGGGGCCTCGGGCCTTTTTCGGGAGATGTATATATATATATCAATTACATCAAGGTGGGCGCAAATCTAATAACTTCCGTTGTTAGTTTCAACACGAAAACAATTTATCCTAGAAACTAACAACGAAAGTTGTTAGATTTGCGCCCACCTTGATGTAATTGATATATATATACATCAATTAAAAAAAGGACCAGTATCAGTATATAGTATCATGTCCCACTCCTCCTTCAGAACCAAACTATACGTTACAATACTTTTAATTCATTTATTATGTTAATAGTTGCATAAACAATTACTTGTTTAATCTCATCTGTGAAGAAGATTTTACTTGATTCAAATTCAAGCCCTTAATGTATAGGAAGAGAGAAAGTTTGAATTAAGTTTTTACTAATTAATAAGTAACTAAGCTTTTATTGTACATTTTGACTTAACCTTCTTTTCCTTTCAGAAATGTCTGCTTACTTAATTAGGACAAAATAACTTTCATTTAAAAAGTTTTTATGAGTTAGTTAAAGGGTTTTACGTGTGTGAAATCAAACAATTGATATATAAAACTACAACACACTTAAAATAATTATAAAAACTTAGAAAAAACTTTAAAAAAGTTTTTTTTTTTTTAAAGTTTTTTTAAGTTTTTATATTTATTTTAAGTGTGTTGTAGTTTTATATATCAATTGTTTTTATGAGTGTTAAAAAGTTTTTTAAGTTCTTGGAAGGAGCCAACACACAAAGTCTAAAAAAGTTAAAAGATAAAAACATGAATATTTACAATTAAAACAAACTAGTTTCGCCCCCGTTAACGAGTCATCTAGTTTGTTTTAATTGTATTCATGTTCTTAACTTTTAATTTTTTTAGACTTTGTGTGTTGGCTCCAGCCAAGAACTTAAAAAACAACTTCAATTTTTGTTATTCGTATTTATTATATCTATGTAACATCCAGCTCTGTTATTACTTTTTTTTTCCTTGTATTAAATTTTATATTGCAGGGAAATTATTATCCTGCAGAAGCTGGATATCCAATTGGTAATGATCAGACCAGATATTATTTAGGGAGTTTTCATTACAACAATCCAGATAAGAAATCAGGTATAAATTGAAGTTTTCTATTGTTAAAAATAAATAAATCTTCCAAGAAGAAAGTTTAAAAAAATAACAACCATTATTTACTGATTATTCTTGCTATTATCTGAAAAATAATAATAAAGTAAATTTGATTCCTGAAACAATTCTAATTTGCATATTAAGACTTTAATTTTCACAAATTTTCAGATATTGTTGATTCGTCTGGGCTTCGATTACTTTACACAAAGCACTTAAGGAAGTACGATGCTGGACTGATGTTGTTGGGTTACTCTATGCATCAGCCGTATTTGATTCTTCCTCCTGGTCAACAAACATGGACGTCAGTGGCTCCCTGTTCACCTCAGTGTTTGCAAGCTGTACGTACATTTGTCAAATCCTCTTTCAATTCAATATAAAACAACTGCCAAAAGAACTAATTCAAATAAAACCTTTTGTTAATAAAATGGTGGTGGATCTTTACAGCTAGTATGCTTTAAGCGTATTATTTGGAAGAGATTTAGCTGTTTTGCAAAAGCTTCGGTACATAAAGATTGAAAGATAGAAAATATTTAAAATTATTTTTTTTATATTTATGATAAAATAGGCCTCTTCAAATATAGCTTCTTTTCCATTCTCATAGTATCAATGTTAAATCCTGATACATAGGAATTCTGATGCCTTGCATCAACTTCATATAAAAATTAACGAAACTTTATTATCATTTTGCAATTTGATAGAAGTTTTAGCAATCTTTGTAAATTTAATAATCTTAACAAGAACAAAGTGATAGAAAGTTAAGAAATAAACTTAAAATACAATTCAGAATATTTTTAAAAGTTCCAATGAAAGATTGCGTAATATTTTAATTTGGTGCCATTACAAAAACTTTAACTGGACTTGTTTATAAATGAATAATAATCTATAAATGGGTTTTATTATTTGTTTCTTAGACGTCTCCTCCTCAAGGAATACATATATATGGACTCCTGTATCATGCACATTTGACAGGTATTTGATTCATTTAATTATATAGGGTAACTGATGGTAATAACGCCAGCAATTCAATAAAATTGATGCAATTCGATTAAATTTTCATTTTTCAACTCTGTTTTTTTTTAAATATATTGTTTATGTTATTTCAGTGAAATATGTTATTCAGGAATTACAAAGATATTAATGGCAGATATGATAGCGGGTTTTAAATAAGACTCTACACAGTGACGTTATTACCTTCATATGATGGTAATAACGCCATATCTTCATTTTACGTTAGTTTTCTTTTCTTTGTTTAATAAAATGTATATTCATTGCAGTAAAGTTAATTGTCTAATAAGAATATATTAACATAGTTAAAAAAGTAAAAAAATGCAATTTATTCAAATGAAATGTTCTGTACGTCAGTTTTTTTGTTTTTTTTGCCTAAAATAATTTTTTATTCTTTACAAAAAACAAGAGTCTGACAGACATAAGATCTGATTGGACAATAAAAATTTACAAACTAAACAGACAAATACATACATATTGTAAATTTTACAAATTTTATTCAATGTTACTGAATTACAAAAGTGCACGTCCTTCTTCACACAATGAACACAGTCCAGCTTTTTGTACACTACAGTTGTCACACGTTTCGTGGAACCAAGTTTTGCATTCCAAACACTGTATCCAGTTTCTTGAAGATCGTTTGTCGTAACAATAACCGCTGTAGTCACCACAGTAGAGATCTTTTTCTTCGTTAGTTGACAATGATCTTTCATTTTGTTGGACGGCATTTGCATTTGATGCTGATGAGCATCGTGATAGGAAAGCTTTCTATGTAGAACAGTTGCTTTAACGTTTAATGATTTTCTTTTTACCGATTTCCTAACAATTATTATTCTAACAATTCTTAACGCTAGTTAGTGAACGTCGTTGGCTGCAAATAGGATGGCGGTAATACCTGCACGCGTCATGGCGTTATTTCCTGCAACCGCCATTTTGAATTTCCCCACAAATTTCTGCAAACGGTGCTTAAATATTGAACGCAGAAAGATTGTAAAAACATAGCTAATAATAACAGTCAAAGCGATTTCAGTCAATATTTTATAATTTAAAAGTATATTTTCTTTGACTAGCAATGAATATTCCGATGGATCCAACAGCAGTTGATTCACGTTCGCAATTCACTTCTTCAAGTCCCAAATCAAACTGAAACATCTCATGAGGGAATGGCCTTGACGATAGTTGCCTAGGGTAACTCACGTGAAACAAAACCACAGACAAGTGCTGCTGCCTCCCTGATATTGAACAAACTAAGCTGTTCAAATTAGATGGTGTTATAACCTGCATGGCGTTAATACTATAAGTTACACTATATTTTAACGACGAAATCTTGCCAAGTTCATTTGTAACTCAGATGTTCACAACGAGAATTCAGCAAATAAGTGAAAATTCTTAATATATAATGTGTAGAATTAAAGACTCGGATAAATTTTCCTTACTAAATATTTTAACAGTATTAGTATAATTTCGTAATCTTACAAAGGAAGTGCGTGACCTCGAACGCTGAGAACCGCAGGAAAATATGCTTAGAATATATATCGTTCATCCCAAAAACTGGGATAAGAATCATTCTCATGCAAAACTACACGTCTTACCACGAGATACATTTGAATGATCACCTATTGAAGGTCCAAGAGAGGAACTTTGGTAACGCGAAGAAACAAAATATCGATATAATAGGACCAAAAACACACATATTTCAATGTCGTGACTTAAAGTTAAAGTGCCCCACGAGAAGCCTACACAGGCTTTTGGGGGTCGCAGGAGGTCAGACTCCCAGCGTTTAGGATCAACGGGACGAAATTGAGGTCGGGTGGTCAGCCCGACGCCCGCCCGCCTTTAACTCCCCGGAAAGAAACCCGGTACCCATTTCACAGAGGCCCTAGGACCCGTTTGGAAATGAAAGGAGTGTGGAAAAATCCTCGCCCTCCGCCGAGACCGGGAATCGAACCCGTTATCTCCAACCCGCAGCCAAGCGCCCTGACCACTTGGCTACCGAGCCCACCAATGTCGTGACTATATTGCTATATTTCCCTCTTTTGTATTTATTTTGTAAATATTTTGTTATTTTCGGTGGCAATATCTTGAGATTAAGTACTTGTTAGTGCAGGTATGGCATGCCACCGTCGAATGGCGCTAGCAGACAACAGCTGAGATTTGCATGGGAATGACTCATACCACTGTTTTGAGGATGAGCGATTTATATTCTAAGCACTTTTTCGTGCGGTTCTCAGCGTTCGAGGTCACGCACTTCCCTTGTAATCTGTCAAATAAGGGAAACTATCAGGGAGTTGGAACCTTAGTATTATGGCTTTAATAGCTTAAAATGAAAAAAAATATGACTGTTAACGCAAAACACATTGCATTACAAAAGTATTTATTGTAGTTTATAAATATTATGAGAAATAGTAATTATCATTAGAAACATTAGAAACATCACATACTTTTAGGTGTTTATTACGTATCAGGAACATAGATAATACTTATAAATATCTATATAGATAATGGCAATAGGAAGAAATAGGACCCTCCAACAAACCTAAGCTAAAAGCAAAAAATACACATTAAAAATAAAATAAAGAAATTTCGCATGCCAGCCTCAATGAAATTTCTATGCGTATATAAACAAAGAAAACGAGCCTAAAAATGTGTAAACACACTAAAGGTTACATAAAGGTTTAACTTAAGACTAAAATTAATGAGATGGATTATTAGATAACCCGAAATAAGAATGAGGTATTTAAACAATAATGGTTGAGACAAGGGTTTACTAGATGATACTTCAAAACAGCTGTTTCACGCTTAATTGGGATCATCAGTTGAGAGTAGTCACCTGTAAAACACACAAGGTCTTAATACGGAGGTGACTAGAAATGGCAATAGGAAGAAATATGACCCTCCAACAGATCTAAACTAAAAGCAAAAATTCACATTAAAAATAAAATGTGTATTAAAAATAAAATATGTATTTCTTAGTGTGTAGTTTAGCTTATTAGTTTTGCTTATTAGTTGGAGGGTCGTAGTTCATCCTGTTGTCACTTCTATTCACTTCCATATAGAAACCTTATTGTTTACTGTGACTATTCTCAGCTGATGATCACCTTAAGCGTAAAACAGCTGTTTGGAGGTGTCACGAGTAAACACTAGTCTCAACTATTAGTGCAAACCTTTATACAGAATAGATAAATAAAGATTAATCTATATACAATATAAATCAGCTTTATCTATATACATTTATTACTTTAAAATATTGTTTTATATTGTTTATTTCGTAAATGATTTTGCAAACACTATTGAGGGTTCCAGAAATCCACTGATCATGGCTAATTTATCAGAGACAATTGGTAATAAATTTTCAGCCCCTTTTAAAATCATTAAAATTGTAAGCTTACTTTCTACACAAACTCAATTCATTTTTAAAATGGGGAAGAAAAATTATTCAGTTAATATTATGTGTTTAATGTTAATGGATGTAATGTTAAAGTTCAACTCACAGACAAGAAATACTAGTTTAAATAGATGAATCAGTTCCTTTATACTCATTGTTTGCAGGAGGATTCTCTCAAAGATGTGCGTCGCTGCTGTTGTCAACGAAAGAGAAATAATTCAACTCGATAACAAAAAGTGGATTCTTCTTAAATCTTTAAAGAATGTATCCTTAAAAGTATCCCCATTGCTGTTTTTATCATACTTGTGGTAACGGAAAATCTCTAAACTATTGATAGTGTGATATACAGTTCATTGTAAATAGCTTCAATGACAGCCAACGAAGAATAATACAGAGTGGTATTGTATAGAATGTAGACAGATAATGAATTCCAAATGGTGTAATAAATAATACATTGTCAATGTAAAAGAAAGTGAAAGTATATAAGTATATAAGTGAAAGTAAGTATTATCAATGTAATAAAAGTGAAAGATTATTGTTATATTCAAATACATTCGGTTAACGAGGGACGGTTGGAGTAGATATTTGAGGAAACAGGATAATTGCATCCTGCGAAATATCCTAGTAAAGAGATGAAATATTTAGAGGTAATATTTATGCGAAATGCATTTTATTTATATAGAAAATATCTCACAAGTATTTTAGAGAAGTTTATTTTAGAGAAGTTATTTTAGTTATTTTAGAGAAATTTAGAGAAAATATACAAGAGTATATTTTTGCGTGGATTTCCGACACAACATTTTAGAGATTTTCCGTTATAACAATTATGATATAAAAGCGATGAACTTTAAGGATGAAAGATCTTTAAAAGATTTAAGAAGCAATAACGATAATAAGTGTTGCTATTTAATAACAAGAAGTGATATTGTTTACAGGGCCGTTCCTGGGGCTGCAGGCGCCCGAGGCGAGACGTCTCACGGCGCCCCCCCCCCCCATCGATAATGCAACAATGACATTGTGCCAAGGAAACTTTGTTAAAAATGTGTATTGAGTATTCCTGATATCCTTTTTCTTTGTTAGCTACTCTGCATTGCCTTATTAAACGATGATTCCCAAACACGCGTTTCTCCACTAACTTACACCAAGTCAGTGGTGCCAATCAGAAGAACATCAAACAGGCTTTCAAACGTATATTCTAGAATTGCAGTGTTGTTTCATGTTTGGCAGATAAAAATGTAGTGCCATGACTTCCATAACGGCCCAATTATATAACAAGTTACTTTATTATCATAGAAAGGATCTTGGGAAAATTTGTTGTTTTATTTTTGTTAATAAACATACGTACCCTATTATAAATGACAGTTATTATTAGCTTATACTAGTAATTCAAGATACTTTAATAGATGTTATTCATTTACTAAATTCTTTGTCTGTTTCTTTTTTTTTCTTCACAGCAAAGAAACTAAAACTGCGTCATTTTCGTAATGGAACTGAACTTCCACCAATTGGAATCAACAATAATTATGAGTTTTATTACCAGGTCTTTTTTTCTGTCTTTTATTATTAAAAATTATTTTCTTCCCTATACTCAAAGATCATTAAAAAACAAAAATATTAAACTAAGTGGCCAAAAAATATTAAACAGCAAGAATTATTTAAATGATGGGCATGGATTCTACAGAATTTTGGGATGTTTGTTAATTTACTACTTCAGTCCCTGACATCCTGTAAAGTGAATGCCTGGCAAAATATGAATTGCAATGGAAAATGTAGCTCAAATTTTACGTTGTACAGTCTGGAGCCTATAAACTAAAAGAGCTGTCTCCAAGAAGCCGTATATCCATCAGGGTTGATATGGATAATATTGAACATTTATCCATATCAAGAAAAGATTACCAAAGTATAAAATATATTTTCTAAAGTGAACATTTTGCTGTGCTTTAATTATAATGATCAACATTTTTGTGAGTTTAGGAATTAAGTTAGTCAGTGAAGTAATAATTAAAGCACTGACAATAGAGGTTCCACGAAATTATATTATGCATGTACTACAATGTAGTAAGAATGTACTATAATGTAGTAAGATCTATAGGATTTCTATAGATATATTTGATGATCTCTTAGAAACCTATAGCTTAGGAATTGCGTGCAACAGTGCATTTTGATTATATATGAGTTTTTTCAGATAAAGATTATACAGTGACAGTAAAAGATAAAAGTGGGAGGAAATTAAAATGGCATGGTGGCATTATTTTTTTTTCTTAATTCACGAGGGGGAAATGTTTTTTTTTTATGTAAGTGTTTTTTATCACAGTGGCTCAGTTTTCTCAAAGGAGCATATCTTTAAATTTCTTTATGTGAGCACACTCCTTCATTTATGGAGATATAATTTACTCTGCAATGAAGTTGAATGGAAAAAATGAAATTGAACTGTTTACTTCGTTCCAGACTGTTCTTTGACGACTTACACGTGACACACTACTTAAGTCCTGTATCTTGTAACATTACCAGATACGTATTTCACCGATATATTTTAATAACTGCTGTAGTAATTTTGTCTGAATTTTATCCTTGATAATAAATAAATAATACAAGTACATTTTACGTGCGCTGAATAATTTTAACAATTCAAAGACAAAGCCGGCACACCTGTTTAAAAAGCAGGTTATTTATTTTAAAAGCAGGTTGTTATAAATAAATAAATAAGTAAGTAAATAAATAAATAAATAAATAAATAAACAAAGAGTAATTCCTTTTTTCCCCCTTAGCAACCTCAGCAGCTGTATGACACCATCTTAGTCCTTCCTGTAAGTGAATTAGATTAATTTAACTTATATTTAAACAGTTTTTAATTAAATTTTCATCCTCTTCATATTTGTACTTGCACTACAATACATGGAGACTACAAAAATTGAGGGAAAGGAACTTTAATTTTCCATTTTAACTGGATAGGTTGGAAGTAAAGAAAAGAAAACCACGGCAAGATCCTGTCTTTCAAAGTCTCTTGCCTTTGCATTTAATAAACATACTTATTATGATTTTGTAACATTTACTGTATTCAGTATTAAAAAAAAATCGACTGTTACATAAAAAATGCAGTAGTCCCTCGGCAATCAATAAAACCAATTCATTCTTTGATTAAAATTGTTCTGGGTATTTATGGGATCTCAGAATTCCTTCTAATGGCATTTCAAATATATAAGCAGTTCCTCAAGGAGTTTCAGTCAAAAGATCTTAATCTTCTCCTTGCCCCCCCCCCCCCCAATTTTTTTTTGAGAAAGTTTGTTTCACTTCTGAAACAAGTCAAATACAAAGAGTCATCTATGATTTTGGAAATTTATTTTTAAAGAAAATGAGCATGTGGTTGTGTAGGACTGTTTCATTCTTAAAATGTCAAAGAAAAAAGTGAAAATTATCAACATTATTAAACATTAATAAAAAGCAAGCTTTTGATTTCATAATAAAAATTAATAAAAAGTCTGAAGTACTGAAAAATGAAGGCATTTTTATACTTTTAAATTTGACTTTGCTAAAATTGAGAAAGATTTTTGGAAATTGACAGACGATCATCAATAATTAAAGAGAATTATTAATTACAGAATCAAGTATAATAAAGCAATTAAGAAAGAAAAGGTTAATCTTTAAGAACATTCTCTTATATAATAGCTCTAATAACGGTGACAATTATCAAATGATCATCTGCATCGACAGAGAAATTAAGAAGAAAAAAAAACGAAGAAAAGATAGTTTTTAAATGGAATTTTAAATGTTATTCTAAAACCTTTAACATAAAAGAGAGCGTTTTAGCCAGAACTATTTCTACTTATCAGTAATTCTTTTATGGATTTTACGAGTTTCCTTTGGACAATGATTGCAGGATGGGGTTGAAAGTGCCTTCAATGACTCTTAAAACAGTGCAGATACGACAAACTGTTTTACAATAAAAACTGTAAATGTTTTACAGTAAACATTCTTTTACTTAAGAAAACTAATTTATTGGCTAATAACAACAATCCCTACAACATTTTAAAATTGATTCTAAATTTTAAAAGTAATTATAATAATACCAGTTTTAATTCATGTTTAAATGAATTAAACGATGCACGTTTTCGAAACTTGTAACTTGTTTTATTTTCTTATGAAATCTGTTTGTAATATTTTGTGCAAAAGGTCGAATGAAAAAAATAGCTACACTCACTTTGATTATAACATTTAGAACGTCTTAGGCAAAGCAGATGAATAGAATACAATATTTATTGTTACAAACTACAAAAAATGTTATAGGTTCTCTATAACTAGTCTGGAGAGCAAACGGGTTCTTTAATTAATTTGAATTAACAACATTAAAAGTAACAAGTAACTAACTTCGAAAGGTTTCAAAAATTTCAGCTTTGTATTGACTTGTAACCAGATATTTTTATTCCTATTACAATATATATTTCTTCTTGTTTCAGAATGACACACTAATTACCGAATGTTTTTTCAATACAACGGACCGTACTAACAACACATTAGTAAGTTTTCTTTTGAAATGTAAATGTAACTTAATTCCGATTCTTCATGAGAATCTTTCAAGAAAACAATTTCAAGAATTTAACACCTTACAATTAAAGTAAGCGAGATAAATTAGATATAAAAAAATTATACTTTTTAAGTAAATTTAAGGGTCTATTTTCAAATTTCAATGTTAAAGGGAGGCGGAAGCCAGTTTTGACGATTTGAATAAAGTTGATAAAAATAAAAACCACATTTGATAAGTTTCGATTTAGGGTTTTTATTTTTTTTAAATTTAACTATTGGGAAAGTAAAGGAAATCTTGAATTCAGGGAATAGATTATTACTTTATTTATTCATAGAACAAGAATGGGAGCTTTTTTAAGCTAAAACAATTTAATAGAATGCAAATTCTTTCAAAAACTTAGCCTGTTTTGAGCTTAAATGTAATTAATTCAGTTATCATATAAAAATCAAGAATATGAGAATATGATTCATTCCTATTTAAACTGTCATTTTTAAATTTTCAGGTTTTTAGTTGAATTTTAACACTCAGCGAACAATTTGAACTTAGACTTCCAAATCATCCCAATTGACTTCCGCCTCCCTTTAATCCACTTCAATTTCATCTTCACTGATATTTCAGATCGTCTGCCTTCAGTTCTATCCATTTTGACCCTTTTCTTTCTGATCCCATTTCTGTAGATCTTTTAAATGCGGTCAATTCGCCTCAATCTATGTCTTCCACCAAGGTTGAATCGTGGATTACCTACCTTAACAGCCCTTACTTGCATCCCGTCTTCTATATTTGCCATTTGTCTGTATCATTTCTGTATGTATAATTGTTAAACTGATCAAATTCCTGTTTCTCCTTCTCCTGCCATACCTTCTTTTACTGTCTTGAAACTAATACGAGATCAATTATGTTTTTAGACACCTACAACCTCCTTCTGCTCTCTTGGTGTGAAGTGTTTGTTGTTTTTTGGTTTTTTTCTGTAGCACTTAAAAAGTCATTTGTAATTCACTGATTGATCTACCTTTTTTTCTCTGGTCCTGCTGCTGATAAATAAACCAGAATATTTTGAATTTCCTCTTTATTGAGCCTCACCTTGCTAATTTTCATGATTCATCTTGACTATCAGTGATTTATTATCTATTCACTTATTTCAGTCCTGCTTTCTTTGCTGTTACGTAATATATTTACATGATTCAACCATAACTCCTATTACCATAGTAAATCTAAATCATATTCATTACATGGAAAAAGAAAAATTCTGAAACGGAAGAAGCATGTTAAGAATATTCATCGTCCATCTGTAATTTTGGATTTTGTTGGTATTTGAAAAATACCATTTTTTGCTTTTATTTTGAATGGCAATCAGTGACAGAAAACACCATTTAATTGAAGTTAACGAACAACTGAAACAACAGTAATTCACAAATCAATAAAAATTCATTCTCTTAAATTACAGTTGACTCGCGATAATCCGACATTTTTGATAATCCGACACCTCCTCAGTCCCGTAACTGTCGGATTATCGCTAGTCAACTGTACTTAGCTCTTTGACTTAAATATTCATGGCTTCTAATATTAGTTAATAAGCATTGCTACATTAATTTAGAAGAAAAAAGAAAGATACTGTTTTACGCTTTTTCCATTCTTGCAATCCAAATTGTCTTCTAAACTGAAAAGACTCCCATTAATGAGACATTTGTTTCTTTTCTTTTGAAAAGGGGGCCATAGGAACAAAAGATGAGATGTGTATGGTGTACATCTACTATTATCCTCGGATACCTTTAGACAATTGTATGAGTAATCTTGAAGCAAGTATAATTCATAAACTCGTTGGAGTTGAAGAACTTTGGCCATCATCTAACAAGTAGTAAGTCACTTCTTTATAAGATAAATTCTTTACAGGATACCTTTTTTTAAATAGTGAATTCTCAATTATCAATTTATAGATATTCCTTTCAATTCACTTAAAAGTGGTTAGTAAAAAAAAAATACTTTATCATAAAAGTGCTTATAGTCTGACCACGATATCTTGACGATTGGAAAACTACCAGAGACCCATGAAGTCAGCACTAGCCTCTTTCAAGAGGTTCCGAAGAATGTTACGTTACAGCTATTAAAAAAAATAGTTTTAATGATGTTTAGGAAATGCTATACTATTAGTCATTGGTTGACTGCTTTCAATATAAGATATAACTGTTCTTTTTAAGTTTTATGTATTTCTTTAAATATCGTTAGAGCCCTGTGCTTTGAGGCGCGCTTGTTTTTGATTGCCTGAAAATTAGATATGTTATAATCACGTGCGGTTCCTCCCAATCGTGGTCGGACTTGTGATTAGAAAAAGCTTGGGATTAGTAGGTAATACTGTGGTGAATGTTTGCGGCCTCTGGTTCGTGAAATTAGACGATTAGACTCGAATTAGATCTGGCAAGAACTCTCTGTTTATTCATGTGCTGAAGGGGATTAAATAGTTTATGTACAAGGGCTGTGATTGGTTGCCGTGCTCTACAAATTGATTGGGAGACTTAAATTACACGTGGGTCTTAACTGTTATTTAACTGTCTTTTCAAATAATAACGAAACAGGGAAAAGAAGCAGGGTCAACGGAAAATTTGAATAAAATAACGGAATTAAATGATAAACAGTAAAAATTAAAATACACAATTGATAATAAGATAAATGCTGATTAAGAATGTGTGATGCCGGTACACACCGAAGTGCGAGCTTTGTATCCGAAGCATCCGTGTTCCAGGGAGCGCTAGTGTTCCCAAGATGGCGAACCCTAGCAGACTCCCGAGAATTTCAAGGGAAAGATACTGGGGTGTTTTCCTGTGGCCTTCCCCAGGACGCCATTAAGGAATGACGTCAGACCGAAGAGAAAGTGAAGAAGAGGCTGGACAACACAGGAAAGGAAATTGAAACAGCCATGCCACTGCCGGGATTCGAACCCAGATACTGGCCCACTGGCCAATACGGCAGACCACCGCCGAGGCCGCACGGCCACGCCAGCACGGCGCTGATTAAGAATAAATACAATTAGAAACTTAAGATAACGAAGAATATGGAAAGGAATAAATAGAGCTATTAGAAACAGATAAATGCGAATATATCCAGTGAATAAAAATCATTACAGTATATTTTCTGTTTAGCGATACCATTTCTCCAGTGTAAAGCGTATACAGTGTAAAGCGATCATTTCTCCGTCCACCCGTCACTACCTCCAGTCAAACTAAAAGTCGTACAGACATGAGCGATATCGTTTTAGAAAGCTTGTGGAAGTAGTGGAGTAAATTACGAGTTTCGATTTATTTAGTTTTCCCGCCTCCTGATAAAGTTTAAGAAGGAATAAAGGTGTTTTCTCGACACTTTAAAAGCATGTTACAATTCCATATTTTTTCTTCAATTCACATCTTCTTCTTAACATAAATAAATACTTCTTTCACATCTCAAAATATATTAAAAAATGTATTAATCCGAATTTTCGGAAGAATACTACTTACTTCCTTTTTCAAGTTTTTTGACATAACAATACATTATCAGGTGATATCAATTACGTAATAACATAAGCAAGACGTCGACGAGACATACTGACTCCAGTAGGCCCGTGTACAACTCACTGAACATGAAAAACTACTTGGCTGGATCCATAATAGTCCTCTACTTCTATGCTCTTACACGACAGTTCCGAGGGCACTGCTAAGTCTAGGCATGCGCAATCATTCCCAAATTTTTGTTATTTGCATATCATTACATTTTCTGTAAGTTTCACTTTATTTGCATATTTCCTTCACGGTGTTGCATTTTTCACAAACATGAGTGTATCTTAATACTTACGGTAATCTTCTGAATAAAGTAAACGATAAATCAAAATCTTAATCTTCTTAAACATCTTTAAATAACACAATATTTAAAAAATATAAACTATTTTCTTCTTCAGGTGAAAAATGAAAGAGAAGAACTTTGTTCTTTCTCATAAAACATATAAATAGACATGAATCATACAATGATGTCAAAACATTATTATGAAACCATAATCAATAGTAATAGTAGTAAATGATATTAATTTTGATATCGTTAAACTGTTAAAGTAATAACGATATACTAGTTAAAAAACTAAATAATGATATAGATGAAAGATAATAGAAAATTTTAAAAATAAAGCTAAACTGTAGCATCTCGTATATAAACTTTAGTATCTCGTAAACTTTTTTAAATAAGTTTAGCGAAATGCTATTTACTTTTAATGACTTATCCTTATTGAAACATATTGAAATAAACGTGATTCTAATAAGTCTTTTTCATTTTTACATTAATTTAACAATAGGGTCCGGATTGTGCGATTTAGTGATTGCATGGAAAGCCCAATCGGAAATTTCAGGTTTTCTGTTTTTGAAAGCAAGGATGTGTTCGGCTAGACTTTATTTGATGGTTCTGGTACATCCGTAATAAATTTCATTGCAGTCCCTACATTATAATGAATAGATGACTCCTATCTATAATAATATTTTTAAACAAACATTTTTCAAACAAAAAAGATACGAAAAAGGCGATACAGTATCAAAAAATACAAATTGGTTATAGAAATACTATCAGAATACCTACGGGAATAAAAATTGATAAAGAAATCAAAAATCTACGTTTCAACAACAATATTAACATCATTCCCTACAAAGATGATAGATTATTTAAAATAAAAACACCGAAATCAAAGATGATATATGATTAAACATGAGATTCATCTATTCATGTATAGATGCTATGGCTGGACATCAAAAAAAGCTGCTAGAAAGAGAATGACTTCTTTTCTAAATATGTTGGTGGAGAGTGCTGTTACCAATAGGGAAGTGCTGGACCGTATAAAACCAGACCTTATTAGAAGCCAATATTATAAGACTGCAACTGACTTTCAGCATGCCATGTGTGCAGACTTGCTCGAGAAGTCAATGTTGCTAGGTATGATCAGTGGTAGCAAAAGGTGCCGACAAAGAATACGATGCTTCTTCGATCTCATCAAAGATGAATCAAGTAACTAAAATAGAAGTGGTTAACAGGACAGCTTGTAGAACAAAGCTGCCATTTGGATACAACGGAAAGGCTAAAGAAAGTCCTTGGCATGCATGACCAATCCCACCTATAGTTTTACTTGTTCAATTCCAGTTCTTACTAAGCAATTATGAATACTTATTTCCAAAAACATAACTAACATCAATCGTAACAAAGCTTTCACTCAATTGACGTTCAATCATTATTTGAATTATTCAATTTCATCAGTCAAACAATATATATTTAGATGTGCAGCTGCTGTATTTATTTACGAATTACATGAAATCTAATAATCAAAAATAAACACTTATATGTTAATATATGCAATACTCTCTAATGGGTTCTGTCATTTATATTTTCAAAATTTAATGCTTAAAAGACTGCTTTGTTGTTTTGCTATTCATGAGATGATAGGAAAAAATTACTATTAGTTTAATCTTTGTTTTTTTTTTCCTTCCTTAGTTTTCAGGATGACCTTACAATAAAAGAGCCCGAGTCACTTCTTAATGTAAGCCTGCGAAACTATTTACAAAACTATCGCTTCAATCCAGAACAAATTAAAGCATTGCAAGAAGATGAGCTGAAAGCAAACAAAACACCCAGCTGTATAGTTAACGGAGAGGTTTTCCAACCAAAGGTATTTTATTGCATTAGTTAAAAGAACATAAAAGGGTTCAAAGACTTGCTTTTTCCAAGTCTTTTGGTTTATTTAAGGTAATAATTTTTTTCTTTTTTATTTTTAAGGCACTTTTTAATCAAGTTCCATTTTTACTACGCAGACTTACTTCAATACTACAACTTTTTCAACAAAAGTTTTCATCAGGAATTACATAAAAGAGAAGAGAATGATTAAATAATAGTTTTTTTGAAAAAATAATGAATAATAACAATTACGTAAAACAGAAATTAAAATTATAAAAAATCCTGTGTAAGTTTTATTTTTTTAAATTTTTAAGTAATGTTGACTGTATTGATTGTATTGATTCTCTAAATTATTAAATTTGTAAGTAATGACGATTTATACTCTTAATATGTGTTATAAAATAAGAGTCAGTAGATTACTATAATGTGTCTTAACTATGAATATGTAGCGTTTTGTTGACAACATTTTTTATTATATAGAATTAATTTAGCAACAACCGTTGCATGTTGTCGACAATCGATACAATACTTGTTAGTTGGGTTACAATGTATGGTTATTATGTAGGTTACCAAGTGTAACGTGAGATTCAATTCATGATTATTATTCTGTTTCTTTTTTTAAGTAGAAGAAGAGTGATTTAATCATTCTCTTCTCTTTTATGTAATTCCTGATGAAAACGTTTGTTGAAAAAGTTGAAATATTGAAGTAAGTCTGCGTAGTAAATATTTTTTCAGTTACGTAATTTTGAAGATGTATAAGTTCCATTTTTACCCAAATTCTCCCTTCTTTTACTAATTGATCTTTCAAATCCATCTTTAGTTCCTGAAATGCCGTTGATTCACGAAAAACTAGATTTGCAATAGTTGAAAGATTAAAAAAGTTCCAACAAAAATTGAAGACCTTCATTGATTTCTGATCAAATTAGACCCAAAAGACCTTCTAGTAATTCTACCAAGGCATTATGCTATGTTGTAGAGTTTTGACAGTTTCTTTCAATCAATGGCATAAATGAAAGACTATTCATTTGAAATCTTCCATGATCAAGTCAGTCAAGCTTACTCTTTCATGTAGCCACTAGCCTAGCTGTCAAATGAAACAAATACGTGGTTTCTATTTGAACTTTTTTGAAATGGTTTTAACTTGATCTAGTACTATATTACAACTTTTTGTTTTTTCAGTTTGATTTAAAAAAAAAAGTAAGGCAACTACAATCCGTGATCTAACATACAAAGGACACGAGATTTTAAATTTCCTTAATGAATACTTCAGTGATAACATTGCGTTGTTTTTCATAAACAAATAATTCAAATTTGTAAAACTTTTCCTTAAAACTTCATAGAACTATACTGTCACATATGAAATAAAGTAGCTCCTATTCAAAACAGCCAATTATACGAAATAAGGTGGCATTTACAGTGGTGTTTACAGGATTATGATTATAGAGGGTTCACCGTATAAGCCCACAAAAGATATCAGTGAAAATAGGCAGAGGGAGGGTTTTTATTATTATTATTATTATTATTATTATTATTATTATTATTATTATTTTCTTATCTTTCTACTACTGAGTACAACTGTGAAGACATTATTTATCACAGTAAGCAATCTCTTCTAAGTTTAATAACAATGATTCTGTAGTGAATTATTATAATAAAGACAATTATTGAACAATGAGTGATTATTTACAATTAGGAGCAATAGGGAGTTTATTTGTTTTTTATTTACTAAATAGTGGATATATAAGGTAAAGTCGCCAAATACCGCACCCGGCCCTATTTCCGTACCCCTTGGTTTCTTGAAAACAGGCAGTGCCATGTGGAATCCAGTTGCGGAACTAATTAACAGGTCACCTGATTAGGACATTTTGACTTGTGAAGGAAGGAGCTACAGAAATTATCGCGTGCAGAAGAAAAATAACATTATGTTGAAAATATAAGTTTTTTTTCCAAAATCTTTGCAGTAACATATAGCATAACGGTTTGTCT
>JAFIDM010078064.1:0-26097 GCA_023159025.1 Thereuonema tuberculata | reverse complement strand
AGATGTTGTTTACCATGTAGATGGGGTAACCAAAAAAAAAAAAAAAATTGACATGGTTAGGTAAATTTTAATTCTGTTTAATGATGAATATGCTTAACTGAGTTCAAAATTCTATAGGGAAATTATAATTTAAAACCTATGGCAGATTCTTTTTTTTTTTTTTTTTCTTATTTGAAGTAGCTTAGACCTCTTTAAGAGGTTGAGCAATGTTTTTTCACTAGCCAAATATGGATAGATTAATGTCTAAAATAAAGTTGGCATAACTACTGATATATGGCAAAGCAAGTAGAATGAGAGAGTAATGAGAGGCCTGATGCTTGCATTGAATTACTTTTGTTAAAGTCATCTGTTTCTTTAAGATTTTATTATAACTAAAATATCTTTTCCCTGATGTCTCTTGTTGGCTAAAAACTACATTAAATTCCATTTAGTTTCTTCTAATGTTATTCTTTCTTTGATCACAAAGAATACTAGCAATCGGATTATTTTTAAAGGTCATTAAATTATGATATGACAATCATGAGTACTTGATACATAAGTACAGTTTCAGTCTTCAGAAATTAACAGAAATTGTTCTCGTAATATTTTTGAGTTTTCCAAATTTTAATTCAGAGAATCCCTAAAAAAGTAATTTAAGAAATCATAATTTTTAAACTTTCACCATCTTCAGCATTTGTATCATACCAGACATTGGTATCTTTGCTTATGTCAGTGGCTCTCATATTGTGGTGTTATATTCTTTTTCTTCAATTCATCAGATTTAGAATAAAGAAATAAAATTTATAATAAAAGCGTATCTATTTTTTTAATCCATTTTTGTATCCTTATTTTAAATTACAGTTTAATAAAAAATTTAATGTTATTCTTCATCTAGATATTGTAATATATTCACTGATGTTATTAATATTTTTTTATTATTCTAAAGAATGAAAAACGCAAGATGCTAATGGAACATGAAACAATGAAGCTCAAGCATCAAGATGAAGAGTATGCCATGGAGCTTAAGGAATGGAAAATGCAACTTAAACCAAGGAAGCAGGTATTCTTTTTTCTCTCTCTCTCTCTTTTAATATTGATGCATTCATTTTTCTGAAGACTCCTTATAACTCCTTAGTCAGTATATGAAATTGAGCTGTACATGGTATCTTTATTCCTTGCTAATTAAACTGTGATTACAAATGAAGGGTAGTCTTCCAACAGTGCTAATTAATGTCTTTAATGAATCCAAACGCACTGCCCAATTTAAAATGTTACTCAAATTTGTTCAGTTGTGTTTGTGATTCCATCATAACTATCTTTTTTATGACTCCTGAGAATTCTCAAGTTTTTATCATTGTATTTTGCGTATTTTCCATGTTTCTTTCCTCAATTGATTTTATGTCATCTTGTCTGAAACTAATGACAGCCTTTTCACTGCATTCCCTTTACATCTCCCTGCTTTGTTAGTTGACATGAACAGTGTTCCTTTTCAGTTGTTTCATCATCTGAAGAAGACTCTTCTACAAATATATTTCCATTCACAAGAAGCCATTTTCCAGTCGAGCTTCCTCGACTGAAGAAGCTGCATATTGATACATCTTGGATTGCTATTTAGACATTCTCATTATGAAACTTACAAGTTTTCAATCTAAGTTTTCTTACGATAAACCGTCGCGCCTTCATTCATCTGAAACAGTGTTAAATCCATTCTTCCTTTGAACTCCTCCTCCTCTGTTCAGTTTTGCATTGAAAAACTGCAGTTTCTGATACCATGTCTTAACATTCACCTATCTAAAATTTACCATCAGTGTTGCTGCTAATCCTTCCTTTAATTACATTCAATACCCTTTTTTTTTTTTTTTCTTTGCTATTGAACAATTCATCTTTGAATTACTCTCTCAGGTGTCCATCTCATCCTGTGCTATAATTTAATATGAATTCAAATAAATTTGGCATCTAATGAAGTAGGGTCAGTAATATTAGGACATCAGTGTGTTATCTGATATTTTTTTTTTTTTTTTCTGAACCGTAGATCTTTGCGTAATACAATTTCACTCTGGAATTATGGATGTTGTTTATGATTAAATATAGTTAAAAGAATAAGCAAAATTTCAGGATTTTTCTTTTCTGTTTTCTGTTTGCCTTCATCAAGTTAGAAATTAAATGTATCACATGACAAAAAGCCCTTTATTTGAAACTGATTAGAAAAAAAATTGAAGTAAAATAAACAATTTGAAACTGTATGACTTTAAAAATTTTAACTTCAGAATATATTTTTTTAGCCATGCTTTTTAAAACTTTTTTTTTTTTTTTTTGTATTATAATTTAATTTTTAGTTTGATGAAAGGAAAAGGAATCCTGATAATTCACTAATTCCTATTTTATGTTCATATTTTTTAATATTTTAAGATATTAGAGTTCAAAGAATGTAGACAAGTAGATATTTCCTACTGTAGCCTCTGTTGGCTGATGGAATTGCAAAAGTATAGGCTTCAATGTTGCAGTCACCAGTTGGGCTAGAAGAGAAATATATGTTTTTTAATGAGTAGTGTATTTTCATTTAAGATGCTAGTTTTCCCTGCATCTTCTTATTTCCTTATTTTATTTCTTGTCTTGTTTTGTCCCGTTATAAGAGAAGTTTTTCATTAACCATCACAGTCATGTAATCTTACCTTCTTCTCCAAGCTGGGAAAGTTAGATGCCATCATAGCAATGAGAGATTCATAGAAGATTGAAAGGCTGAAGGCAACAAAGATTCTTGTAAATTTTCACGGAAGGGAGACAGAAAATTCAACAAATGACATTCTCCTCCTTAATTCTATACTAAATTCTAATCTGCCAGAACATTTTCAGCAAAGGAATTAAGGAGAAAGTAGTTAGAAAATTAATTTGATAATAACCAACTGACAAAGAACCAATTTACAAATAATATAAATAATACAGAGTATATAATATTACAAAACAAGATAGCACACTTTTGTAATATTGTTACCTGTTGAATAGGCCGACCTCCCTCTATTAAATAGCCGAATGGCTTGACCCTGCCTCTCTACAGTGTAGTTGACTGTTCCAGCCAAGCCAGAAGGAGGTTTAGAACAGATGTAAGTAGAGGAGCAGAGTCAAGCCAAGGCAGATTGGCAGCAGCAGCCAGCCGCACAGGAGCTTCCTCCAGAAGAAGTAGGCAAAACGACAGTGGCAGCCAGCCACAATAGGAGTTTTTGTCTGAAGAAGTGAAGAGAGCATCAGTGGTATTCCATCACTTAGGAGCCACCTCCTACTAAAGAAGCGAGAACCTTCATGTGCAGTGGTCCAATGGCCTCCAGAAGTAGAGAGAACATTCATTGGCAGTGGACCATCGGCCTCCGAAGAAAGAAGGCAGTGTCAAAAGGCAGGCAGCCTAATCATCTGCCTCCAAGAGGAGAAAAAGAAAGTACTTGGCATTAAGCCAAAGAAGATAGAAGGTCATAGGAAGCTGGCAGCAAGCGGTTTTCCTATACTGAATAGGTTCCTGATACAGAGGAGCAGCAGCTTACATGACAATCAAGGATCCTGACACAGGACGGCTCAGGAAGGCGTAAGCCCACCTGACAAAAGCAGGTTCCAGATGCAGAAAGAGCCCAGGAAGGCAACAACCCGACTGAAGTTACAGATCCAGATCTGGAACGATAACCCCGGAGGTGTCAACCCAGTTAAAGGATGAGGACTTGGGACAACTACTGAGAAAGGTGAGGGAAGGAAAGGAACAGACGATCTGAGGAGAAGTAACCTGGACGTTTTGTCTACAAGCCCCGCTCCAGAGGTTTGGTGTTTGAAGAAAATTCAGCGCCCAGACTATTCCCTTATTTTCGGTTATTATTCAGTTATTTTGCATATCATCCTCATTAAAACTGAGTAGTTATTATTTCTACCAGTTTCGTAAGTATGAAACTGTAAATGTATGTAGCCGCTGTTTAAGCTCATAGTCAACTCATTGGAAACATATGTTAACGTGTGTGTGTATGTATATATATATTAGTTACAATTTCAAACATTGACTGTACTTTATCAGACTGGTTCAAGTTTACTTCTAATTGGAAATTTAAGTAATTTTGAAAAAATTCGAGTAAGTAGAGGGACCAATACAAAGCATGCAACACAATGAATGCAGAATTCCAAAATTTCTCACTTGATGTAGAAAACCTGTTCACATCAATATCACCATCTCTCTTAAATGCAGCCCTACTCTTCCTAAAAAAAAAAAGAAATCCAACTCCAATCTAAATGACAACTTTGAAAAAAATTATCACTATGACCAAAATTCAAAATTCTTTTCAATATACAATATTTTAAAACATCGGACTCCATTTATATCCTATATGAAGGACTATTTATGGGCACCGCCATATAATTAGCAGAAATAACATTGATATGCATAGAGAAATCAGCCTTCAACCACCTTAAAGATCATATCCTATTCTACTCAAGCTATATGGATGATCTATTCCTTATTGCCCATCCAAAAAAATATCGATTTTATCCACAACGAATTCAACAACATCAAATTTACTTTAGAAAAAGGACAACAACCTACCTTTCCTGGATGTTGAAATTATCCATAACAAGAATAAATTGGAAACATGCGTTTATAGAAAAGCTACCAATGCACATATCACCATGCACTACCAATCAGCCACACCTTCATCTACAAATACAATATGATACACTTGCATAATAGTTTTAAGAGCCAAAACTATTCATCTAACAAAACTTTTTTAGAAAATAAACTGAAAGAAATCACAAACATCCTGATCAAAAATGGATACCCATTATATTTCATTAGGAAATCAATTGCCTACTCCCTCAACAAAATTTACAACCCCAAACCCGACCTTATCGTAATTAAACCCCAACAGTACTACGAGACATTCCACTACTACCAGAACTATGAAAGGGCACTAAAACAAAGTCTTGAAAACCACAAATATTCAAGTTATCTTCAAACTCACAAACAAATAAATTAAATTTCTATCATACAGCTATTCCAAATTATATCGATAAACGGCAACAGACGGGAGTGATTTACAAATTCTAATGTAAACAATTTGAGTGTCGTTATAGGCCAAACAGAGAACTCTTAAAGGAAGGCCATATGATCACTCACAAAGCACTAAAAATATTGATGGTCTCCAATCGAGTGTTGCCAACCATCTGTGGAACTCAAATCATTTTCTTGATCTGGACAACGCCATCATATTAAAGAAAGAAAAGAACAAATTCCTAAGATTGTGTTATGAATCGTATTTTATAATTAAATGCAATACCTAACATCAAAAAATATTTATCCCAAATTATCATCCCAAAACTGCATCTCACGAAAAGAGCTAATTCCAATTGACTAAAATAATTTCCCCTCTGCCATTTCCCTCCCTCTATTATTATTATTATTATTATTATTAGATTAGTATTATTATCCTTATCCTTCATCTGGTATATCAGCTACCTCCGTACTTGTCTCTAATTATTATCATCGTCTTTGTTATCATCGTCTTTGTTATTATTATTGTTACTATTAGTGGGATTGTTATTATTATTATTATTATTAACATTATCCATTCCTTATTAATTTTCACTTGGATATAAATTGTTTTTAAAAATTTGTTTATTAACTTCCCTCTTATCCTGTTAGCATTCCCAGCTTTCAACTTCTTTCCCTTTTATTACATCTCATTACACAACCCTAACTCCTTAAGCTTACTCATACCCTTCCTCCCTCCTCCGAACTTTTAAAAAAATGCGGGTCAACTTAATTTCGCTCCAAATATTTCTCCTCCCCCAATATAACCTGAAGCCTAACTTTAACCCATAAATCTTCTTACCCAATGAAGTAAATAAAAATATCCCTCCCAAATTTGTATTAGTCCCTCTACTTACTCTGATTCTTTCAAAATTACTTATATTTCCAAATCGATATAAACTTTAACCAGTGTGAAGAACAGTCAATGTTTGAAACTGTTACTAACATATATATATTATTGTTAACATTACAAAAGTGTGCTGCCTTGTTTTATATTATAGATATTAATCATACTTTAGATGAAGGTCTTAAACTGCAGAATATATTAAATAAGAAAAATATTTTTTGTTCCTAATTTTAATGAATAGCAGTGAGATTGTAATATCTGAAATTTTATTTGATTGAAAATAGAAATTGACTTTGGTTTTTTTTTTTATTATTATTATTTAAGAAATTAGAGGAAGAATTTAATCGCCAGGTGGAAGAGCAAGAAAAATTTTATGGAACATTTGGAACTGCATCTAGTAATTTTCTTCGTGATTTTACCCCAAGTCCTGATAGAGAACTGCCTGGAACTCCTAGTTCTGTACGTTCAGATGCCTCAAGCTCCCAGTTCTCTGCCTCCTCATATCCTTATTTAGGTCACTAGATAGAATATACACAAATGCTCCAAACAACTGACAGGTCTAAATTTTGGAGCAGATATTCTGTTACCTTCCCAATCAGTTGAATACAACATTTAGAAGTGCTTTACTTTTTATTTGATGTAATTTTTGGCTTCAGATTTTGAAGTACAATTTAGAACTTCCAAGAGAATAGTTGACAATTAATTTTTGGGAAAAAAAATGTAGTCATACATTTTGGAGCAAGTGGACTGAGAAAAAATAAAATTTTTAATATATTTTTTAGAAGGTTGCAGTTTGTGCCTTGAAAGATATACTGATTATATTGTTTGCTTCTAATTTGTATAGATTTTTTAGAATTTTTTTTTTTCTTGACCTCTAAGTATTTTATAAGGGTCTTTTAAATTAATTCGTGATACGTTATATGTATATATTCCTTTACGTTTTCTGTTATCATAAAATGGGATTTATGAAGACAGAACTTTTTAAGAAATAACAACTGATATTGTTAATAAATGTAACAATGAGGTTTTTGCATCTTTTTGAAAGATGTTTATTTGTATATTTGGTTCAAAAAAAGTGAATTTGTGTTGCAATTTTGTCTTATCCCTCCAGTAAATTCAATGCAAATGGATCGTTTTGTTTATTAAGTATGAAACGTTCCATTAGAATTCAGTATCTATTTTATTAAAAAAAAAATATAAAAAAACTTAACAGTTATTAGGAGAACTCAAAAATTTCGTATGGTTCAAGTTTCGTGTTTTGCATTGAGAGGTCACTTCTATTTTGGTCTTTTGTTTACGATTTTACTTGGAATCTGTACATAGTCCTTTTCTTTTTTTCTTTTTAGATAGGTCTCAAAGTTAAAACAATAACTTAATGAAAAAAAAACAAAATGTTTTTTAATAATAAGTTACCATTATTACATACCAATTATTATACTGAAATTAAATCGTTATCCTTTCAGAAATTTCCCCTAGATCTGATTTTCATTTTGAAGTTAGCTTTAGAAAATAATTATAAAAAAAAAATCTGCATATACATATATATTTTTTTTTATATATATCAACTCTGACGAGTCAGAATTAGGGTTCTTGATTCTAATGTATATATATATACTAATTGCTGTGTAGACCCAGATAAAATGATTACTGCTCATAACTCTTTGTTTACAAAGAATTTACATTTATAGTTTTATATTTAAAATGATAAAAAATATCAATATAACTTAAATGTTTATCAATTTTTTGATAATTTTATTTTTCAAGTAAGGCCACTGTAGCTTAAATAATAAATATTTTTTATGAATTATTTAAAAGATTGTATAAATTAAAAACTGTAGAAGGATGATTCTCTCTCTCTCCTTGTGTAGTGTTGTTTTCTTTTTTTTTTGTATTAGAATAAAAATAAGGTATCAACTTGCACTCAGTTGTTTCATAACATTCACATAGTAATTTGTCCTAAATCTGAGTCTTCTTTTTGTGTGCGTTCTAAATGTCTGGATTGGAAACCTAGTCAAACTAAATATGCATATCAAGATTTTCCTTTTCTTCCTATCCTTCCAGTTAATGACTTACAGGATGTTAGCCTCAAAAATTAACAATTAACTCAATGATAAGCATTTTGGCTTTAAATTGTATCGGTGAATTTCAGCTGCTTATGATGTACTGAAAACGAATATATTTATTTTTTTCCATGAAAAATCTGCAGGAAAGTCATTTTAAAGACAATAAGAAGTACATAACATTGTTGAAGTTGTCAAGTTAGAAGTCTCTCCAAATTTTTTAGTATTTTAAATAAGTTTTTTGTTTTTTCAATTTAGCATACTTTTGAAGTATCCAAAAGGGAACATTCCTTCAAATATATTGATACTTAAATACGAAGCTGAGTATTTACTTAAGTGAGCTCATGCAGTAATTCAATAAGCAACTGATTTAGAAGAATTCCAAAACAGATTAACAGTTTAGTTCACAGGTAAACGAAAAGTTGAAGTAAAGTAAACCCTGCAGAGAAGTTCAAATAATTTCTTTAACTTTCTAATGATACATAAATATTGGAAGACTACATTTCATATCTCTTTTTATTAATAAATGTAGATTTATTCTAAGGTTTTATAATTTTTTGGTACTTCAAAATTGGCATGAACTCACATAATCAATCTTATGTATCAGTGTTAAAATTAACTAAAGCTTTGGATATAAAATTATATTCCTGTAGACTCCTTATCTGTTATTCTCTGTTGACTTCAGTTATGTTCATCTGAAATTCTGTAAAGATTTACTGTGTAATTCTGTGATGTTCCAGAAAGAATTAAGGCAGTGCTAACTCAATTTCTGAAAACATAATCCCTGTTTTACAGGCATCAAACAATTACAAACAGAACTATTATTGATTTACTAATTTAATATTTAATAAAAGTGTAACTTTTAAATGTTAATAACATAATTAAATCTTAAACAAAACAGACTGGTGTCAAAACAAATTCATTTCAAAATATTTGTGATAAAAAAGAAATTGATTCTATTATTAAAAATCAAGTGTTTTGTGTGTATTGTTAAGATAAACGCTTATTGCTCACTCAACTATTTCAATGTGAAAAAAAAAAAAATTGTTATTAAATGTTCCTAGCGTGGCAAATGAAATAAAATTGTCTTTCAATTTAACTTTGAAATTAAATTGCCTTGCAATAAAGTTAAATGCTATTTTCTTTATATATTTTTCATACTAAATTTATTTCAGTTCTGTAGTATTGAATTCTATTGTAGTAAATTGCCTATTCTGTTATTTTTCCTCATAAAAATGACTGTACTGGAGATAACAATTTAGCAAAATGTCAGCTGTTGCTAGTTATGATTGCCATGTATGTTAACAATCAATGTAAGGGTGCCTATAAGTCTTGACTCCATTTTCATAGATTTTAGTGTATTATATAATTCAAGAACTAACAACAGAAAATACATTAAAATCCTATTACTTGTAAGATATCAAATGATTTGAAATTTATGTAGCTTTTGAATATTTTTCAAAAAATAAACAATTATCTAACATTTATTCCCTTTGTTTTACTTCTACAATGTGACAACTCATTTTTTTTTTCATAATTTACTTAAAAAGGATTATGTCAAAATACTGATAGAAATCGTTTTTCATCTTTTTGCCAAAGAAACAATTTTGTTTTTCAAAATTTCAGTCCAATCTTCATTGCAAGGCAGTGTCTCGTACCTTTTCTTCCGGCTGAATAGTTCTTGAATCGACAAGTTTTCAACAGGAAGTAAGCCAGCAGCTGTGATGGCTTCACAGAATTTAGCTGGATTAGCTGTAGCAATGCATACTTGTGTTCTCTGTGGTAATCTGAAAATAAAAAAAAAAAAGAGGTGGGAGGTTATTTATTTTATCAATTACATTTTTACTGCTTTGTAAAAAATTAAAGAATGTACACCTTTTTTCTAATAAAGACTTATTTATTTGTACATCACATTGTAAAAGAAAAAAAATCATCTATAGTTTCTTTTTTATAGCTATTTAAAATTATCAAATTCTAAATGAATGTGCAATTGCCTAACGATTTTTTTTTTTTTTTTTTTTTTTTTGCGTTTAAGAAAAAAAAACTCGTCTTAAATACTGATTTTACAGTTTCATAGTTATAATAAACTACTAGGCCATCCCCCGTGTACATGCGCTTCTTATTTTTCTATATCACATAGAATTTGGTTAAGAAAGAATATTATATTTAAAATTTGCAATGTTTTGGCAATTGTAGTTTTAATTGTCATTTTCGAATTACAAATAAACAATCTTGAAATTCAAAAAAAAGATTGAATACATTCATTATTGATTGGGGGGAAGGGGAAGGAAACATAAGTCAAAAAACAATATAAAGTGAGTCCCCGTAGCCTAATAGATAAGACGTCTGACTTCGGATCAGAAGGTTGCAGGTTTGATTCCCGTCGCGGACGTTTCATTGTAAAAATTATTTCTATTTTCCATTCTCAAAGGAAATTATGCTGGACAGACAGAAAAATAAAAGATTTTAGTAATATAGATTGACTTCCCTGATTGTGGAAACTGTGATACTGGGTCTTCATCTACATTTTGTTTGTAGAAAATCACTTCCTTATGTAATGCAAAGGACAATAATTTCAGTTTCTAAGTTTATTATGAAAACTGATACAGCATGTAAATATCTTATTTATAGTTGTACCTCTGCAATATTTTTATTATTATTTCAGAATATTTTGACTTGTTCTACATCAATTACAGCACAGTTCAATTTAATCTGAATGAGGACATATGTAATAAATTAAATAGCTCAGTTACAAACAGAATTTGAATAGAATAAAAAAAAAAAAAAAAACCTTAGTATTTTTAGAATCCTTCTCTAGAAATTTTTATTTTAATACGAAGGACTGCCACTGGCTGACAAAGAGTCAGAGCAGTGATGATTCTTCAAGTAAATGATCAATAGTTAATTTTCTTGGTTCACTGAGATGATTGTTTAAAACTAAGTTAAATAACAAAACAAAAAAGCATTGAAATTGATCATGTGATTCCATAGTTATATTAGACATCCATAATTTTTTAGTATGCAAATAAGAAAGATAAACATGGAAATAAAAGACAGTATTCCTGACAAATATGACTAATTCTCAATTTGAATTTTTTTTTTCCCAAAAATATCTATAGATTTGAATTTTATTTCAGACCAAGTTTTCAGTATTGTTTACCATAAAAAATCTCTTATTTAAAAAAAAACAAAAACAAAACAAGATGATAATGCTTCAAACATCTGGGGAAGCACCGAGAATTCATTGTTATTTTTACAATGGAATTTTCATAATTCTAAAATTGAATGTGTGCCAATAAGAAAACAACAACAATGGAAGATATCACTGACAGAAAAGATTTAATTCATTTATATTTTACATTATGTAAGTATATAATATAAAAAATATTGAGTAAAACTGATGAATAACAAATAAATAAATGGTAATAATAAGGTATATACACATGTTTTTACCTGTTTTCCCGTGGCAGATAAGTGTAAGAAACTGCAGTGGCTGTTTGAGGACAAATAATGTAATTGTTTTCTTCTGAGCATCTTTTCATTGCATTGACAATGTCTTCATCTGAAGCAGAATGACTATCAACTATTACTTCTTTCATCTGAGGAAATTAAAGCTTGCATTGAATGTTAATGCTCTAACTTAGTCTAGTGAAGATTGTGAGGAATTAAAACTAAAGAAAAAGAAACAACTTTAATCTATGGAAATAGATCTTTAAAAATAATAAAACGATTCACTGAGATTTTAATTTTAAACCAAAGTTTACCAATTAACAAACAAATCCCACCATTCAGGGATTTTAAATCAAATTAATTGACAAATAAAAGTAGAAAGTAAGCAAGAATTATAGTAGATTATACAGAATGCAATTAGGCTACATAAACTTCTTAGAGGTGTTCTGCTTTCAAAAGAAAAAGAAAATCATGAAAGTTGTAAAGGAAAAGTTCCTTTTTTAAATGCAGTCTTAGCCGTGATACTAGGTTATTTTAGTGCAAAAAATAATTAATAAAGTTCAATATAAATTATTATATCTTGCAGCAGTTATTTATTTATGTTTATTTATTAACTTTAGGTTTTTTTCAAATTAATTAACTTTCCATATGACACTACAAAGCATCAGATCACAACGAATATAGCATTAATGTTATTGTACTGAAAATGAATAACCTGGCTTGATGTTAAGCTTGCAGCTTTTTACTAATGTTAATGAATCCTTCCCCACAGTTTTTCCTTTTCATTTTCTCCTGACTTTTGAGTTTGTTACACTATTATGAGTATTAAATATACTAAAATTTGCTCATTTTTATATAAGTCTCCCCCACACACCCGTACGAAGTTTTAATATAACTTTCCAAGAAAGAAAAAAAAGGAATATTTTCCCATGAGTTCTTATTCAAGAAGTTAATGGCAAGAACATATTTATAATCTTTTATTTTATATTGACATCTTTTCGATCCTATTACACAGAAACCAGTAGATATATTCAACAGATCTTGAACAACGAAGGTAAATTACATATTAAGATTTCTTATATTAATCTTTGAGTTATTCGTAAGTAATGACAGGGAAACATCCTATTTTGACCTAAAACAAATTTGATGAGTAGATTTAAATTAATTTTGAGTGAAAAATTTGCTTCTTGATCTCAAGGATCATGCGGCAAAATTTATTTAAAATATTTCAACAGATATCCAAACATTTATAAGCAGATAAATAGATTCCAAAGTTTATATAAGAAGCGTTTTCCCCTGCAATTTAACTAACAAACGTAACCTCCTGAATGATGAGAATAGTAACATCAACTAAAATACATCGCCTTTTTAACTTCATGACTACTTTCTGATTGTCATGTTCAGTTTTATGGATCTAAAGATTTCTGTCTTAATAATGTTATTTGAAGTTAATACATCACTGTCATCTACAGACAACATTTACAAGTATTTACGATGAAGTAACAGCAAATACAAATGATATTACAGTGCAGAAATCTAATTATATAATTTTATGGTGTAACAGTTAAAAGCCTCAAAAAATGAAATTATCAAAAAATAAAAAAAATAGAAGAAGAATATTTTAATACCTTTTCATGTATATGCTTTGGAATAGAAACGGTCTTTTTTTCCTCATAAGAACTCATAACAGTTCTTACAGTTTCAGTATCATAAGATGAAAACAACCACAATAATCTTTCTACATTATAAGGTACCTAAAACATAAAATATAATTGTTTTATTTTTAAAAAGTATTTTTTATACAATATTTAGACAAATTAACATTCAATATGAAGTCCCAAGTAATTTGTGTTTCAAATATAATTCATGAATCAAATGTGGTTCGTGATTCATTTTCACTGTTTCAGCTCCTTGCTTCAACTTACCATATGGTAGCAGATTGCTTCCATTGTCATTGATTGTTATTTGTAGCTGATGGCAACTTTCCTGATATGTTTACACAACTTTCCAGCTCTCTTGTTTTTCTCAGGAAAATTTCCATTTACTGTGTATTATATAAATCACGACAGTCAATGCACCATAACAGGATGTCTCATAATTTGCAAGTCATTAAGTTTTTAGTCATTGCATTAACATTCAATAATACACATGAAGTCACTTTGAAAAGAATTATTAATAAAAAACTACTCTTAATATTACCTTTATTTTAATTGAGCAGAACAACACTTAAGTATAACAATCTAGGAATTTACCTCACTTCCTTCCATTAATGCACAGCCCAAGCATAGCAGAATAAACTCACTAATAAATGTTCAGAAAATCCTTACAAATAAAATCAAAAATTCAACAATCTTTTAACACTTGCATTTCAAATTCACAATATTCAATTTAATACAAAAAGCAATATTCTCTTAAATTGTTTTCCAATGATGTGATGAACATTTAATACTGTGTAAAATCATTATATTTTGTAATTTTGAAAGCAGCTCATAAAGATACCTGTATATCAATTGCTGAAGCCAGAGTTTTCTGTACTGCTTTACTGGATGACAAAATTCCAAACTTAACAAAATCCTTCATACTACAGTTTACATTAACTGTTGTTACTAATCGAATAGGCAACCCCATTTTAGCAGCAATAGCTCCTCCTAGAATTTAGAAATAACAGTACAATTAAAATAATTTTTTTTTCTTAAATTTGTTTGATTAACTGATAATGAAAAAAAAAAAAATAGATTTTAAAAAGAATTAATTGTTTAGAACTGTTAGTTGAGTTGGATTAGAAAGATAGACTGGAAAGTAAGAGTGTGGAATAAATTCCACAAAGAGTTACTTGTGAATGCTGTTTCTTACATTTTCACTTTGGAAATAGAGGATGTGGCTTTGGTTCCTTCAATCTTTTCCCAATTTGTTGCCATTATATGGATTTATAGATTTCCCCCCCCCCCCTCATAATATAGAATAAAGCCTATCAATACCCATCCAGATGTCTTTAACAATTTTAATATCTTAATAAAGCTATATGGATTAAGTCTTTGAAAGGAAAAATAAACCCAAATTTATATACCGTATATGCTCCAATAAACGCCGAGTCTCTTATTGTCGCCGGTCTCTAATAAGCGCCGGGCTGCAGAGGGGACACGGCCAAATAGTAGCCGGTCTCTAATAGTAGCCGGGTCTTTGATATTTGCCTACCGGTACTAGTGTAAGCATCCGTATCTTTACAGTCGTGCAAAATACTTTACGGTACATTGCCTTACAAAATGCCGCCGAAACAGTCATTTGACGTTGCCTTTAAGATTCGCGCGGTGGAATACGCCAAAAAAACTTCCGGTGAGGCAGCTGCCCGTCATTGCTGATTCGGACGGTGAATAGCAGCGAAAGGTACAGAAAGACATTGCCATTTATCTTTAACAGTCTTATGTAGCAAGCGAAATTCAAATAAAAGTAGATATTATAATATTAGCCGGTATTTATGTATAAAAATATTGCGTTTTGAAGGTTTTTGTTAATAATGGCCGGCCTCTAATAGCAGCCGGTCTCTATTAAGCGCCGGGAGCTGAGGCTAGTTTTACAAATAAACGCCGGGGGCGTCTATTGGAGCATATACGGTACCTAATATACAACAAGGTCATCAAATCATTCATTATCCATTATTATTTGAATGAATGATTTTGAATGTTATAAAATGTCTATGTAAACTAATGATGTGCAATTTATTAAGAGGGCTGTTCATTAAATAAGGTAATAAGACATCTCAGGTGTGTCATGTTCCCTATTTCATTATAAATTCCCACCAGACCAGAGCAGGAGGTCATTGCTTCCACAACTGTCATTAGATGGTGCCTCAAATCAGTCATACCTATCCAACATCAGTTTTAAGATGGCTGGGCTGACAGAAATATGGTCAAACATTGAGGTACGTAGAGTGATCAAGTTTCTCCATCTAAAGGGCATATCACCAGCTGAAATTCATCGCCAAATTGTCAAGGTGTACTGTGCTAATGTACTGTGCTATGGTTTAGGTGTGATGCACTGCCTTTGATAATGGCAGGACAGATGTCTAAAATGAGCAGCAATCTGGTCGGCCAAGCAAATCTGCCATAGATGACAACTTTTGCCATATTGAAGGTTTGATTCAGGAAGACAGATGCATTCAACTAAATGATATTGCTGACGAACTTAGCATCTCCATGGGTACTGTACCAACATCATTCATGAGCAACTACAGTACAGGAAAAAGTATTCACGCTAGGTATTGCAACAGCTCACAGAAGTTCACATCCAAAGCCACTTGCATGGGCTCGTCTCACATGAATTTGATGCGGTACCATGAGGAGGGAAAATTGTTCCTGCATCGTATTGTTACAGGTGATGAATGTGGGTGCATCAAATGAGACCGGAGATGAAGTAAGCAAGTTTTATCCATGACATGGCAAATGCATTGTCTCCACCTTTAAAGAAATTCAAAAGAACTCCATAGCAAAGAAGAACATGGCAACTGTGCTTTGGGACCATAAGGGCGTCTTTCTTGTTGATTTCCTCACCAAGGATCAGATGGCGAATGCTGACCACTACTGTGACACATTGAAGCTGTTGTGGGAGACAATTCATCGAAAAAGACCTGGGTTGCTGTGGACAGGCATCGTCTTGCTGCACGATAACGCCAGGCCACACTCAACCAACTGCATGTGTGAGTTGCTACGGCACTACCATTGGGATGTAAACCAACATCCTACAGCCCTGACCTGGCACCCAGTCATTTCATCTTTTTGGACCTTTGAAGAAGCACCTGGGTGCAAAGAATTTCAAAACAGACGATGAAGTTCAGCAAGCTCTCTTGTCCTGGCTTCGGGCATTTGACACCGATTTCTTCCATACTGGGATGGATGCTTAGGTGTACTGTTGGAAGAAATGCGTAGACAAGTATGGGGACTATGTGGAAATAGAATATGTATCAGGGCCATATTTTGGATTATATGCATCTGTAAAAATTAAATAAGTTTACTCAACGAGATGTCTTGCTATCTATCTTATTTATTGAATCACCCTCGTATATAGCTTAAACTGAAGACTTTTGCAGATTGAAAGAGACCTTACCTGCAATATTGCCGCCTGCACCAGTAGGAACCACAATTTCTAGTTCTTTAAAGTCATTTCCCATAATTTGGAAGTAAATATAAAAATAATGGGCTGTCTGCAAAAGAACCCTTGCCCAGTTGATAGAATTCAGACAACAAAGATTGTACTTCTTACAAAATTCTGTATCAGCAAAGCAGTGTTTTATAGGGATATCCAAGTCATCGGAGGAGCCTTCAACTAAAGCCATACATTGAAAAAATAAAAAAGATCATTGAATTGTTGATAATTAAATCAATAATTGTAATTTGTAAATTAAAGTCTTCTTGTTGAAATTAATTTAATTGCTTGTCTAAGTTTTTGAAAGAATTTACATTACCTGCAAAACAATGAACATTATTTTCAAGTACTGTTGTCATTTGAAGCTCTTGAATCTCATTACAGTATCCTAACGGATAGAGAACTATAATGTCTATGGATTTTAAGCCAATCACACCCTGAATTGCAGCACTACCTGTATCTCCTGAGGTCCCTAAAATTCAAATTAAGATTATAAGAGAGATTAAAAGATATGTATATTATCAAAGACAGATTAATGTAAGACTTTTCCGATATTGACATTTACACATCATAATTCACATAACACCATAAACAAAAAGAAAACATATATCTTCTACCTGTACTGTTCCTGTAAAATGCATCTTTTTCAAAGCAAGAAGAATGAATGTTATTTAAGATGGTTAACAGTCAGAAGAATATTTCAAACAATAATTTGGACTAATAGTATGCAAAATACAGTATGGTTTTCTGCAATTTACTAAGAATGATGATGTGGAGAAATATATTAGATGTTTCTTGCAAGATAAGAAAATGAAGGGAAATCCTGAAGTTTTCAGTGTACTTTTGTGTGAAATATATATTATATAACAAGACAAGAAAATATATAAAATTTATATTAGACCGGATTCCAATTGACATCTTACTATGTAGCTGTTCTAGGCTTGGGTAACCAGATTTTGAAAATAAAAATATGGGACACTTTAATGTAGCAGACAATAAATCAACCAACACTATTATTTGTATTATTTACTTACTTGGAAGAAATAAATGTCACTCTTACTGAGAGCTAAGCTTTGTAAATATTGTTTCTTACAATTCTCCAAATAGGTAAAATTTTACAGTGGTTTTTACCATTGTTGCATCATTATTTTCAAATGTTTACTTGCAAATATGTAACAATTTCCAAGATCAATTCTAATGGCCATTCATATACTGATTATAATATTGAAGTAAAAATACAATTTCATTTTGTAATGTAATTTCATCAATTTGTTTATAAATTTGTTTATTTGCAATTATATAATGGCATAAAGAAAGTGTATCTTTGGTTTGAATTGTTATAACACTCAAGAGTTAATATTAACCTTATAGCAGGTACATGAATACGACGTTCTTGCGCATAGTAACTAATCAAATGAAAGTCTAAATGCTAGAATAATATCCATTGTTGGAAACATATTAATAATTTTATAGTGCAGAAACACTTAATGACTCATTCAATATTGCACTGCAAAATCACTCAATGCAGATGGTGAAAATAAAACTTCTCTCTTTCAATTTTTCATGTTCTCAATGGCTGAAAATAAAACTAAGAAATGCGAATAAATAGTAATCTTGAATAGTTAACCTATAAAAATTTGGGATAGTTATTCTAGATTTGCTGGTGTTCTTCAGTTATAATCAGTCAGTTATGAGAGTTCAGATTTCAATTTATTCATTAATAATAAATAAATAAAATATAGTTTTTTTTTAATGTACTTAATTAATAATTCATTTGAGACTACATGTCTAAAACTTGTAAATTAATTATTAGTATCACTTTTACAGTAATTTTTTTATAATTTATTATTTGAAGTTTCTTCCTTTTTTCCCCATAATAATATATATAAACTATGATAATAAAATTTCTTAAATCTTACCTACTAAAATAATTACTTTTTTGTTTTGTTTTTCAAGAAAATAATTCAATATTTGACCTAAAACTGCAAAAGAGAGATCTTTAAATGCCATTGTTTTTCCATGAAATAACTCAGCAATCTTCAAATCATTGGATAAATGAACGATGGGTATGATATCTTGTGGACTGAAATTTTTGAAGGCTTGATCTACCAGCTCTGTAAATGTGGAGAGTAACAATGTGAGTCATTTCCAAAAACAAAACATGAATTTTTAAGATCAAAAATACATCAATTAATAAATAAAAAATAATCTATTACTTAAAATTAAAATTATATATTGGAAAAAGATAACTATTTCATATAAATGATTTTTCAGTCAAATAACTAAAAATTGCACTGAATAAATTTGCAAGTGATATTTCAAACATTTCATTGTTTCTTCGTTGAACTCGTAAGTTTTAGAAGTAAACCAACACTTATAACTTGTATTATAAGGAGACATTCATACAGAATTGAGAAGAAATGTCTAACATAATGCAACACCTGCTGTTTTGAATACAGCCAAGTCTTGGTTTTCCCTATCTTTTACAATGACATCATCGCAAGAGATTTTAATACAAGATCTGAAGTGGCTGAGTTCTTCCTCTAATGTGTTTGCCAAGTTAGTTTGCTTGTCAGCTATTACTTTAATTGAAAAGAATTAATTCTGTGGCACATTAAATCTTTTATTTATTACTTTAATTCTTTTACAAAGGAAGAAATAGAAGAGATTTATCCATAATCATAATGACCATAGGGTTCATTATCTTCCCAGCAAATAGAAAATGACAACAACACTGACTGCCTTTGGAGACTTACTAGATGCTTTTAGGTTGCAAAGTCTAAAAAAAAAGAATCCTAATTTCTAAAATTTAAAGTAAGCCAGCAACTACTAAATTCAAGAACACATAATCCACATAAGCTATGGCACCATCCATTATATGCAAATGAACTACTAGAAGAAAAACTAATATCTTTTAGATTTGAAATGAACTACTTAATAAATTAAAAACGAATATGCTTTCTATTTGGCCATTATCTAACATATAAAACCTGCAGATGGGGGATATGTGAATCCACATAGAACCAACTATGTTATTCAATGAATCTGCTATTATCAGGTTATACTAAAATGTCTGGCTTCAGTAAAATGTCAGGGAGAGGCAAAGAGGAGACTCTCTTTATGGAATAATTCCATAAAGAATTATTCTTCATTTAATTCTAGAAGTATAGTGAATTTTTCAAAGTAATATATGAATCTATTATTTAACTTTAATATAATGTTCTAAAAAAAAAAAAAACTGTGACTATCTTTTCTATGCTTGGTTTCAACCCTTTTTACATGATATTAGAAATATAGTAATTCAGTTTCAAAATCAGAAGCTCCCCTTGTTTTTCCATATCTTTTTTTCTGAATAAATTTCATATGACTGCACATAGTAAAACTAATATTAAATAAGAACAAAAATCAAAATGATTTATTCCTATTATAATAGAAATATCTAGTATTATTACAAAAACTTAAGATATATAATAGAGAAAAATGATAAACAGATAATTTTCTAGAAACTTACCATATAAATCCATTTGAGGTATTTCATCTTCTGCTACATATAATGAAAGAAGTTGTTTGACTATCTGAGTGTAGCTTAACTGAGACCATTTATGCAACTGTTCATCTGATAGCTTAGGTATACATTCTGGTACATATAAACCACCATCACTTGCATATCCTATCAAAACAAAAGCTAAACGTTGCATATTTATAAAATACAATTCTAAAAAGAATAGTCTTAATTACCTTTTTTTTTTTTATTTGCAACACAATACAAGTTAATATGGTAAATGATTCATGTCAGAGGCATGATTGACCAAAGTCTTGCTTTAAAAAAGATTATTGCTAAAGTCACTTCTAATAAACCATTGATGTGATGTAGTTACTGTGCGCATTTGATCTGCAACAGCCTTCTTGTTATGAACAGTTTTCATGTGCACTGTTCACAACAGTCTCTACATGTATGTATATGTCCTCTTTCCTATAGTCACCAACATCTGTGAAGACACTTTGAATTCAATTTGTTCTGCAATTTGACAGAAGGATTGAGTTGCTTCTGAAAGTTTACTACACTATCCCACTGTAAATTACATAAATGATACATGTGTGCAAGGCTTGACAAAGTGCATAGTGCACTGTACTGCACATTGTAAGACAAAAGACTGATTTTGTATTTTTCTGAGCATCACCTACCCACAGTGGTCACTTCACTATAATTTGTATTATAAGTTGTTTCACTGACTTATGATTTCAATCACAACATAGTCTACTCTCTATCTTTACTATATTGAATTGTCGTATTCCTAATGGGATTTCTCTGGGTGTTCTTTTTCCAATAGTATTTATATTTACTCTCTATGACAAAAAATATTGAAACACCATGAAGAAAGAGTCCAATTTGAATGAAACTTGTATGCAACTACCTTCCAGGTATGCAAATAACTGAATGTTAGTTGCCACGAAATGTCACCATCACCCCTTGGCACAATGGAAATGCTTACCTTCTGGTCCATATAAGGGTCCTCAGAATCTTATTAGATTCATTCTATTTTGCGGAACTGTTGCATTTACATCAATTTACCATCAATAATGCCTCAATAATTTGTTCGAAGACCCTATGATAGAACTGTAGGATTTCGAGAGGCTGAATTATGGGTCTGCAAGAAAACAGCTGGTCATCAGACGAATTGTTCACTATATTGGAGATAGTGATGATTCTGTGAGAAGATACTGGAATCGATGATTGTATAAGGACACTCATTCACGTTGCCAAGGCTCTGATCACTCAATAATACCACTGCTAGAGACAATTGGTTTGTTGTGAGGGAAGTTCTAAGTGCTCTGACAGCTTTACTCTCTATCATCCAGAGATGTAGCATTCTGTTTACAGCAACCAGTATCTACCTGCACCATTGCTAGATGAAATGCAGACGGTGGGCTTCATTCTGGTCCCCTTATTACACTCCATGCAACCCCATATACCCGCATGCATGGCAACCAGAGGCGGCTCTCAATACAGTACTAACAATGTAACAATAATGATACTGCAATATAATTTGTTTTTTTTTTCACTGTGAAATTTAGATCAGTCCCAATTTTCTTCAATAAATGGCACTTACAAAGTTTTATTAAAATTGGACACTTCCTTCTTGTTGTTTTGATTTTTTGTCACAGTGCATATACAAGTGTTGTATGGTCAAAATGACGGAGACTAACGCCGTGGTTTAGTCTAAAACACACATACAAGTTTATTTACAATTATGTACAGGTTTATATACAAATGGGATCAGATTTCAAAAATCTCTCTAGAGCTCTCTGTTCGGTCTGCCACTCGGAGAGCATTAGCTGCGACACTGTCTCTTCGGTCTGTTAGTTGGTGACAGGACAAGACACGTCGCTGATTGGTCCCCCGATTCGGCCAATCACAAGACATTAACTGGCCACTCGAGAGGACTTCTCAACTTTGTATCACAAGGTCATTCAAATAAAATTATCCCTATACAGAACACTCTGGAGAGAGAACCAGTGGACGAAACAATGTCAGACTTGAACTGTATAAATTCCAGACCTTGGGAAAAAATTTCTGAAATTAAAAAAAATTAGTTCAAAAAATGACCAACAGGGGGAAATATGGCACTGCAAGTGATACCAGTTGTTGAAATTTGCATAGTGCATATGTCATAAGGCATATGCATGTGTCATAAGGCATCAGGTATAAAATGAAGTGTGAGCCTGATGGGAGACAGTCTTGACAAGAATTATGGTTCTTATGTTGCCTGAACACACATTACTTTTAGAGTTATTCTACTAGAATTGTGAAATTGCTGCTGCAGCATGTCACAAGTACGGATGCCTTAAATCATTGCGGAAAGGTCCACTGATACCATGTGCATTGCAGTGCATGGTTCATCAATTTGAGGAGATGGGCTTCACAGTCCGAGCAGGAAGAGGGCATAAACCTAGGCCAAAGGTGTTGCAAAGGAAGTTGTTGAGCAATAATGTGAGAAAGTTGCAAGTACATGTAGAGCTCATGCTATAGCAAGACGGTTGGGTGTACAATACACAACAGCATGGAGATGTTTGTGCAAAGCATTGCATAACTATCCTATAAGTTTCAGCCACCTCCAAGAGCTGAAACCAAGTGATGGTATTGTTTGCTTTGATGTACCTGGGATACATGTAGATGAATGAGGACTGGTCCTGGTCAGCCCCCCCCCCCATCAAATTCAGGGTCCAGGTACCAAATGCAGTAATGGGTTCCTCCCATATTATAGTCAAAATCATAAATTCCTACCCAAAAATAATACGAAAACACCACACGATTTCATATTCTCCCTTTCAAACAATCCACATACAGTTATTAGCATTATTTTAAGAATAAATTAATTTAATAAAATATCTACTTTTTCCAGCTCTAACCAAAAGCTTAGAATGAAATTTAGAAAAAATTAGCTCTACGCAAACATTGTAATGCAGAATATCTCTATGCAGACAGTTAAAGCAGAAAAGTAGTTTACATAAAATGTAGACTTAATTATAAAAAAGCAAAAAAAAAAAACCCTCTAGAAATGATAGGCTAATTCATAACTTTTTCTTCCTGGTTATGTTTGTGGAACAGTGAACATACAAAACTCATGCATCTGGGCTTCAGAGAATCCTCATCAGTTTCAACAGACTCTCTTATATTCACTGAAGGTAACAGTTTAGATAAGGTTTACGGTCACATTTCCGATCGGCCCATTTTTCTTCGAAGAAATCCATTCAACTGGACTTGTGACTTGTACAGTGACTGCAACTCTTTATCCTAACATGTTGCACAGTTTCGTCATCTCCCCACATAGGATGTCATGTTCAACAGTTGCTACAACAACATTTCACAGAGGACAGAATCATCAGTTGCATATTCGCAACAAGATGGCCACCACGTTCACCAAACCATAGCCCCTCTGATTTTTGGCTTTGGGGTTACTCAAAAACATGGTTTATCAGGGCAACATTCTTCACCTGGCAGATTTGAAGGACAGAATCATACTGCACACTTGAAACATCTCTACAGGTCATTTGCATTCTGATGTTGGTCTTGCGGAACAGCCAACACATTGAACATTGCCTCTGACTATCCTTGATAGCTCCCTGCAGCCTCAGTCAGCTCTCGGTGCTATTAATCACTTTTACATAATGTATGGATTGAATGAAAAAAAAATCACTTGATAACTCTTGGTATGCCCTTGTTTTATGGTTCCTTTCCAGTTCACACATCCATCCAGTTCATATTACTGTAATTGGTACCCTCAGGCAGTGCCATATTTTCCTTTTTTGGTCAGTTTTTGAACTAATGTTTATTAATGAATAAATATTTTTTCCATGATCTGGAACTATACAGTCTAATTCTGATGTTGTTTTGCTCACTGGTTCTCTCTCCAGTGCTCTGCATAGGAATACTTTAATTGGAACCACCTTATATATGTATATGTGTATACATATATACATATATGAGATGGCAGTTCATTGATACAGTATCATTGCTTCATGTAAATAATAGTAAATCTAGTAAATTTGCATATATCAGTTGAATCCTGGAAGAAGTTAACTTATTATAAGAATTCTTTTATAATCTTGAGAGCAGATTAAATTGAAAGATAACAAAAACTAAGTTTTACATACTTAAATTAGGTAATTACAAGAATTGTTCAATAAGTAATGCCACACATTTTTTTCTCGGCTATTATTTGATGAAAAAAACATGAAATTTTCCGTACAGTATCTTCAAACATTCCCGGACTTTCTCAAATTGTTCCATCATTCTCCACTGTGCGATAGCGCTCAAGATGGCATCTATGAAAGAGATGCGTTCCAAACAAAGAGCAGTTATTTGAATTTCTTTTGGTGGAACAGCAGACCGTGACAAATATTCACAAGCGCTTACAGAATGTCTACAGAGACCAGGCAGTTGATAAAAGCACTGTGAGTAGTTGGGCGAATCGTCTGTCATCATCAGAAGAAGGAAAAGGGAAGTTGTCTGAACTCCTGCGCTCTGGCCGGCCACACACAGCTGTGACTCCTGCAATGTTACAATGTGCAATAATAAACTCAGAAGCCTATGTGAAGACTCTTAAGAAACTGAGGAAACGATTCCAGCATGTTCATGGCCACAAAGACATGAACAGACTTCTCCTGTTCCACGACATCACCAGACCACACTCAAATCTGTATACCCGCGAGATCACAAAACTTCACTGGACTGCTCTCCCTCATCCACCCTACAGCCCTGATCTTGCAACTTTGGACTTCTATTTATTCGGACCTCTAAAAGATGCAATCCGTGGGAAGTGATATGGCAAAGATTAAGAAGTTCTTGATGCAGTAAGAAGTTGGCTGAGGAACAGGCCATAGTAGAGCGGTACCGTCAAGGCATTCAAGCTCTGACATCTCGGTGGCATAACGCCATAGACTTAAACGGAGATTATGTTGAAAATAGTTTTTTGTATCTAAAGAATTAAGGAACAAGGTGATGTATTTAAAAGTGTAATAAAACAAATCTACTTTGAGAAAAAAACATGTGCTGCTTTACTTATTGAACGACTCTTGTACATTTATTGACATTATTCATGCTAATATTATAAGTTTACAAAGCAGAATATTTCAAAATAAAGTATTTAATTTTTTGAAAATGTTTGGTGATACTTGCCAGACAGAATAGCTTGTTCAAAAGTAACTTCTGATTCCCCTCCTCTTGTACTTAAATACTTCATAGTACAGCAAAAATGTCAAGCAGCTGATTGAAAGAAATAATAAAAGCATTTGTAGGGAATATCTTTTTTTTAAAAAAAAGTTGTTAACATGTTTAAAAAAATGAGGACGTAAGCTTGCATATCTAATTCCGAATGTAGTTGCTTTATTTAATCTGAATTACATTACAATAAAATATATGAATGGAACTGCTCTGTATACCAACCCCCTCCCCAAAAAAAAAAAAGCTTTCTCTACGTTTTTTTTAATTTATCATTTACTATTTTCTGAGTCCTTGTCAAGAAATTTGAGCGAGAAGGCGACAAAAATTCCCATCAAAAAATGTTGAGTCTAAATAATTAATTTCTTTTAATTGACCATTGCCTTAAACCAGGGGTCGGCAACCTTTTGTTGTAAGAGGGCCAAATATTTTATGTGGGATTACTGCGGGCCGCACTTGGGCCAAAAAGGAACCCCCCCCCCCCCAAAAAAAAAAAAAGAAAAATCTTATTTAAAAAAAAAAAAAAAAAAAGAAAAATTTAATTTAAAAACCAAAAAAAAAAAAAAAAAGGAAAATCTTAAGACGCCTCGCGGGCCGCGGGTTACCGACCGCTGCCTTAAACAATTCGTTTTAATCGCCTTTTGGCATTGATTTTTACAACTTATCTTAAGTGTATCTGGAACAATTTATTAATTGTTTCAGATAACAAAATATTTGAACTATTCGTGTTCAGTAGATATAATTTGAAAAGAAATGATGGCTTTTTCGTTTTGTCATTTTTATGACTTAAAAAAAATAAGAATAAATAAATAAATAAATAAATAAATAAATAAATAAATAAATAAAT
>JAFIDM010078063.1:12705-26098 GCA_023159025.1 Thereuonema tuberculata | reverse complement strand
AGAAAGGGAAGACCAGCTGAAACAATGGACATGGGTGGCATGTAAAAGGGAGTGGCAAAATAGCTCCTAATGTTTATCTGCTTTTATGATAGAAAGGCAAGACTTTTTTTTTGTTTGGTTGGCAGATAAGATTATCAAGCCAGCAGTCTGCATTTTGATCCTCTGTCCAGGGCATCAGAAATACCTATTTACAGCATTGCCACTTTTTAGAAATCCATTGATGTGATAAAAACCTTCATGTTTGCTTTTCTTACATCTCAACAAAAACAACAAATACTAAAAAATATAAAGAGATTGTTTATTCATGAAATTCCTTTTTTTAGCTTTGTGCCTTACTTTGTTACCTTTTCTTAGATTGTTATTCATTTTGTTTATTAATATTTATAGTTAAAAACCTTTGACTTCTCATTGAAACTGCAGCAAAAGTGAAATTTTACAAATTTAATATGTATGCATTACCTTGTAAAGTATAATAAAAATGTTTGTATTGTATTTTTAGGTTGGTCCTCTGCCTTGGCTGAGCCCACAGACTGATGACGCTATGAAGGGACTGGTAGAAAGAGGCCACAAAAACATATTGTTAGTCCCCATTGCTTTTACAAGTGATCACATTGAGACTCTTCATGAATTAGATATTGAATATGCACAAGAATTAGCAGAGGAGGTAAGATAGAAAAAAGACACTTTGCACAATAAGGATTCGCATAGTCAAACACAAAATAGTTATTTGGTGGTGCTCTGGTTACATCACATATGCAGATATTGAGAATTAATCTGAATGTAGTTAATATAAAAATAAAAATAAACAGTAGCATAGCTGAAAGATTCCATCAGCAGGTCATGGTAGGTCTAATAAGATAGGGAAGGACTTCCAACAATTTTCAACCAATCGGAAAAGTGGAGGTTGGGATATCAGTTCGGATATTCATTGTCTTTAAAATTATGAAAGGACATGGTTTTCATTTGCAAAGGGGTTGAGCTGGCCTTTCAAGAAAAACAGTCAGGAAAGATTTCAACCTCCATCTTTGATCGAACTTGATTCCTCCATAGCATTGGCAGGTGGAACCACTTGAACACTTAGCATGTCTAATGTTAATTTTGGATTTATGTTAGACTTCAACAGATTGAAATTGATTGGAAAAGAATAAATTTGGGATGACAAACAAATAATAGTCATATGCTTAAATAAAGAAACCATAGGAATAATAAGAATCAAGTTATGATTTGGAATTCCAAAATGAGAAGAAGTTTTAAAAGGTTTGGAAATATAGAGGAAATTTGAAATGCTGGCATGCTTGAAGTTTTTTAGTGTTCTGTTTGTGATAATGAGTAACAGTGCCTGATTTTTCATAAGAAAAGCTGTTTCTTGTTGAACAATTGGAGTATTTGTCTTTTATCCTATCCTATTAATTGCAGAGTGAAAGTGAAATGCTGAAATTGTCAGTTTTTTTTTTTTTTCTTGTTTAGATTTTTGTTAGAAATAATTGTTTGGCCTGTAGCTAAATTCTTAAGAGATCCTTCATCTACACCAAGGATAAACAGTGTATACCTATTGTGCCACATGCAGATATCTGAGGAATGATTTGCAGTTCCCAACACCCATATTTCCAAGACATTCACAGCCTTTTATTATTTTTATTATTATTTTATTTTGTTTGACAATTAATTTGTGAACTGACTTTTTAAAATTTTTTCTGGTTTCTTTTTTTGTTTTTGGTTGGATGACAAAAGGGTCTGTGACTCTTGCTACCTTGATTTTTGTTGAATTTTCTTAAAAATGGCTCTTCATAACAAAAAGGAGGCTGATCCACACAGTTGTCCATGCTAACCTCATTTGAAAAACCTACATTTCATCCATTACTCCTCAAGGCATTTATAAAAAATTTCTTGGCTCTTGAATATCATCCTTGTCTCTAGACTCTTGAGGAAATCATTATCCACAGTTGTTGCTGAGTGGTTAAACTAGTTAAGTTCTCACCACTGGGTAGCCTGTTAAATTACAGAATGGCAAAAAGGCACTTGTAAAGAATAATATTTAATATATGATAATAAAGAAGGCGATAGTTTAAAGTTTTGTTTAGTTGCATCTTAAAAATGAAAGAAGTGAAACCTTGAAATAGTATTGTCGTGGAGTTCTTTAAAAACCTAAAACTTAACAACAGGCCAAGGATAAGGAATAACTAGAAAGACTCCTTGTAATCAATTGCTACCAATTGGAGAATAGTTAGGTAAAATTTAGACGACAAAAAAAAAAAAAAAATTAATTATTAAAAAATATGCTGGGATATGGAATTAGAGAAAACTTTTTTCATTTACTAAGTAAGTTTCCAACTCAACGAAAAAACTATTCCAGAATCCTGGTTGTATAACAACACATCTAATCTGCAGTCTCCCTCCAACTTTTCCACTTGATAAGTTGATTTTGTCTTCTTATAACCTACAAAAGGATAAAGATGAATACGTGAACTCCAGGCTTTCAGTTGATTTGTATAAGAGAGATTTTTATCATTATTCAGGAGAGACATTAAATATTAAGAGTTTCGTGACAAGAGAAAAGCATCTATATAGTAAAAGACAATAGTAATCTGCTTCATTCTTGAAAATTAATTTTAATACATCTGTTTACTTACGTTTTCATTTTCAGATTGGTATCCAGAATATTCGCAGAGTGGCTGCTTTGAATGATAATCCGATTTTTATTCAGGTAGAGATGTTTCTTTTATATTCTAACTCTTTGACATAAATCTGTGTTATATTTTTAACTAATTATGCAATGTTAATTCCTTTCTAATTTTGCAATCGATTAGCTAGAGTTCAATTTTGTGATTATAGTTAAATTTCTTTTAATATTTTGGAATTTAAAAGGCTACTTTGGTTGTCAATTATGAATTACATTAGTAAGTTGAGATCTATTCAACAATGGCTAATCACAGCTGATGATAAATAATCTTGAAACAGCATTGTTCTGAAGTTTTATTAGATGAATATTCTTAGTCAGATTGTGATTTGCCGAGGAACTTTTTGTCAAATTCGAGCTGATAGGCAGTAAACAGCATTGCAACTTCAGTAGGTAAACCATGAAAAAAACCTATTGCAGTTGCGATGCTATCTACCATTACTCGCCTATCAGCTTGAATCATCTCCTCCACCTGTCGCAGTCTGAACAGGACAACCAGATTGGTCTTCGTCCAAAATTTTTGAGCGTCCTTGACAGAATTTTATTGACCCAGTTATGCACTACTTTATGTGACAAACAATTCTTATCATATTCAAAATACATTTTCTTATGAACAGCCTTTCCAGGTCATTTTGCTAACAAAAAATGCACAACAGCACACTGCTCTTCTATGTACACTCCTTGAGCAAGGTTGCCATTTTCACACTGAGCTATGCATGCATACATCTGCTACCTAGAGACTGCTACTTGTCTATTATCAAGCTGGATTGTGCTACTACCTGATGACACCTTTTGAAACTAATCACTACTGTTTTCAGCTATCACACATCACCTATTTGTGACCTATTTACTGATTTCCCCTCCTACATAACAGCAAGAAATTTTATGTAATGACAGTTTTTTAGGCTTCGCCTTATATCTCCGGTTTATCTATCTGTGGACACATTTCCCACAATGCTTCGCAAAGGCTTCTGTTAGCTCAGTTGTAGGTGGCCTGTTAGCTCAGTTGGTTAGACCTAGTGTCGTGCTAATAACACGAAGGTCGTGGGTTCAATCCCCTCATGGACAATTTTTTTTTAAGGTTTTTTTTTTTTTTTTTTTTTAAAATCATTATTAGGAATTCAGTGTATTAACAAGGTTTGAATTAAGAATGACGATTATTCCATATAAATAGGAGTGGGTAAGATAGCACGGGGTCGCAAACAGACCACCCTGGGGTCGCAAACATTTTCTAGACCACCCTGGCGGCAGTCTATTCTAAAGTAAAGGTGACTCAGAAGCCATTGCGAAGCACTGATTGGCTTACTAATCAGTATCCCTACCTTGTTTTTTTTTTTTTAGTTCAAGTAGTATTATTAATACTAGCTTATTTACTTGTAATAAAAGTGACCACGCCATGACAATTGTTTTATCTGCTTCATAGTGTAGCATATTTATTTTTTGGTTCAGAGTTATTGCTATCAAGATGAATTTTGTAGCATCAATTAAGGAATGGTATTATAACGGTATATAATAACAATTAAAGTTTAAAATTAAGTACAGTAGAGCCTCGGTTATCCGAGCCCCGACTAACCGAGATCCGGGTTAACCGAGGTAGTCGATCAATTGCAGACGATCAATTGGAAGGGACTCATGCGATGATAGTAGAGGCAATGAATGTAGAGGCTGAAGAAAGTGAAAGTGACATTGAAGACATTGAAATGGAGAATGAGAAAATCAGCCACAGTGAAGGATGCAAAGCGATAGAAAAGGCCATCGAGTACCTAGAGCAACAGTCAGACACAACTTCAACAGACCTTCTACTGCTACGACGATTGCGTGAAACGGCGGCAAAGAAGCGAGCGAGTTTTGTTAAACAGAAAACACTTATGGACTTCTTGAAGAAATAACTTTCTTAACTGGAACATGTACTGTCCCTTTTTTCCATTTTGTATTTTTATTTTATTTTTACATATATTATATTTGTATGTCATTTTTTCATTTGATACAGATCTTTTTCACATCTTTAACCACGTTTTCATTCATTTCACCAGTTTATCATACGTTTCCCTCTCGATTTTTGACAGAGTCCGTGTTATCCGAGTTTTCAATTATACGAGGTACCCTCGGTCCGCATTACCTCGGATAATCGAGGCTCTACTGTATTGGATGAGTGCAAAAGTTCTACACGTTTTTGGATATGAAAATTTGCAATGGAATTGCCCTCACACATAACATTGTAATGACGCAAATCGTCTGCCAATCAAACGTGTGGATGCCTCACATATAAATGCATAGTGTCTCACAAAGTTAATCATCTCAAAAAAATATCAGAGGGTATAACATGGAACGCGAGAAGGAGCATATAAGACATTGTTTGTTATACGAGTCGATACAAAGAGTACGGCAGCCGCAGCATGTCGCAATGTTTGTCAAGTTTATGGGGAGGATGCAATAGATGAAAGCACATGTCGTCGATGGTTTCGTAAATTTAGGAAAGGAGACAAAAGCTGCCAAGTTCAGGCTAGGAGCGGACGGCCATCACAGGTTGGAGAGGACGATATTGACCATAAGGAACAGCCTGAACCCAACCGTGCAAGAATTAGTGGAGACCTTCAACGTACACCGGACAACGGTCGAGAGACGGCTGGTTAAATTGGGTTTTACGAGAAAGTTGGATTGTTGGGTTCCACATAACCTGACAGCTAAGCAACGGGATGACCGAATCGCCACCTGTGTTTCCTTGCTTTCCCGTTACATAAATGATCCATTCTTGACACGAATTGGGACAGGAGATGAGAAGTGGGTTATGTACTGTAACGTAAAGCGTCATAGGACTGTGTGTCGCCCTTCTGATCCACCTGCATAGACTTCGAAAGCTGAACTTCATCCCAAGAAGGTATTATTGAGTGTGTGATGGGATGTGCAGGGAATAATTCACTGGGAGGTCCTGCCACTACACCAAACCATCAATGCTGCCTTCTATTGTCTACAGTTAGACAGGCTGCATTCAAATTTGGTAGCAAAGCGGCCAGGTCTCATCAATCGTCGCGGTGTTATCCTTCATTACAATAACGCCAGGCCATATGCTGCTGTCATCACTCGTCAAAAGTTACTGGGCTTTGGTTGGGAGGTTTTACCCCACCCTCCCTATTCTCCTGACTTGGCACCAACTGACTATCACCTATTTCGTGCATTGAACAATTCCTTCAGTCAGAAAATCTTTGATGATCTTGATGCTGTGAAAACTGCTATCCAAGACTTTTTTGACTCGAAACCGCCGGAATTTTACCGCAGTGGGATTCATCTCCTACCAGAAAGATGGCAAGAGGTCCTAGGTAGCAATGGGGATTATGCACAATAATAGGTACTGTTCATTTTGCGTTTATTTGCTCTTCTTTATGGGTAATAAAAACGGGTAGAACTTTTGCATTCACCCAATAATAGATAATGGCAACAAAACCACTTTTAAGAAGTTCTGATGTATATAATCTGCCAAGATTGACTTAGAGAAAAAGTTCTCTACTTTTTTTTTGTACTACAGTTTGTCTGCCTTCTTTAGTTGGCAATTCAGAAACATTCACCGATTTGAACTTTAACCTCTCCATTATTCATTTTTAAACATGCAGATATATACATTATAAACAATCATCTTTGCACAATATAAATGTTAAAAACATTCTAAATTATATAAAACATTTAAAAAACTTACTGTAAGATGTTTCGAAGCTCTTATTTCATCGAGATTTCATTCTCAATTAAATCAATGGAGCATCGTTCATTCAAACATGGATACGACAAAGTAATTGAGTCATCACACATTTGTTACAGGTTTTGTTGTATCGCCATCTGTTGCATCTTTCTTGAACAATTGATCAATCGTCTGCTATTGAAGCTTTTTTGAAAACGGCGTTTAAAGTTGCAACATATGGCGGTGCAACAAAACCTGTAACAAACGTGTGATATCCCAATTACTTTGTCGTATCCACATTTGAATGAATGATGAATGATCTTCAAAATGTCTTACAGGAAGTTTTTTAAATGTTTTATATAATTTAGAATGTTTTTAACATTTATATTGTGCAATGATGGTTGTTTATAATTTAACCTCTCCATGTTATCATTACTTATTTACTTACTTACTTTTGAGTCATGATGATTTTATAAGTGTTCTTTGAAATTTAAAATAATAATATTTTAATAAATAATATACATTTGTTTCTCAATAGGCTCTGGCTGAAATTGTGAAGAATCATCTTCTGTCGGGAGAAATTTGTTCTAAGCAGTTTCTTTTGCGCTGTCCACTGTGTGTCAATGCAGTGTGTAAGAAGACTAAGCAGTGGTTTCTTGAAGCAGGACAAGTTAAATAAGAGTTTGTAAATTCCTAGGGATCCAATGTTAGTTCCTTAAATTAATTTATAGTAGATTCGGAAATTTTGATTTTTGACAGTATTAAGTCAAAGCAGCAGCTTTTGAAAAGTGAACCTTTAAATATCCATACTTCAAAGTAGATTGAGTCATAAATAATTTCTGCACATGGACCATTACATGAGCCATTTTACCACATCCTCCATATTCACTGGAGCTGGTTCCAACCAATTATCATGTTTTTCCCACATCTTCAAAAGAGAATGGAAAAAGTTTAAAAACTTATTTGGTTAAACTTCTATCCAGAAGGAATTGATAAAAAAAAATGACTTGTTAATAATAATGAATGTAAATTAAACTAGCATGCATCACTTCAAGCTATCTTCATTCATTTATTTTAAATTATCTCATCTTCTTTTTTTATTCATAAACAATATTTCGTCAAGAGAATTTCTTGACTTTCTCAAGATTTCTTCGAAAAAGTAATAATAAGAAAAGTAATAATACGAATAATACAAATCTTACAACAAATAAAAAAAACAATTTACAGACATTTTGATACGTTTATTTTGTTAGAAATAATAAGGTTTAACAGTCTATTGAATACATAAATACAAAATATGCATATCAAAATGTCTGTAAATTATTTAATATCTAAAGATTGTTAAAAAAAAATAAGCATATCAAAATGTCTGTAAATTGTTTTGGTATTTGTTGTAAAATTTAAAATCTATGCATTATTAATTTTTCGAAGAAAGCTTGAGGAAGTCAAGAAATTCTCTAGAAATATTGTCTAATCAAGAAATATTATTTATGAATAAAAAAAGATGAGATTATTTAAAATAAATGAATGAAGATAAACTAGCATGCATTGTAAAATAGTTTATATGCAAAAAAGTCTCAAACAAAAAAACAAAAAAAAAATAGAAAAAAGAAGGATTTATTTATGACTCAATCCAGTAGATTTAAAAGGGTATTTGCATGTATTTTCAACCACTGAAATTTCATTGTGTTTAAAATACACCTTGCCAATAAAAAAATGAAACTTTGGAGCTGTGGAAAATATTCTACATACATTTACTGCAGTTACGTCTATCATCCTTTAGAATTTTTATTTCTAATTCCAATAGATCTAACTATCAAGTTGTTTTAAAAAAGTCATCTTTTTTAGTCTTTTCCTTTCATCGTCCTCTTGATTCAGTGATTGAAGCTGAACTTGTTTTTTCCATCCCATTCTAAGTAATCCTCTTCAACCTTCGTCATCACACAGTGTCAACTTCAATGTGCATATGTCATTCATCCAATATTTCCTTAACAAATATTCATTTCCAAATATTCTGTTGCTCGTTTACTTTTATTTTGTTCCTTCTAATTTTATTTGACTGACTTTCTCCCATATATCTAGCATCCGTGCTAAATTGAGGTTCAGGTTTTTGTAATAACAAGATGGTGGATAACATCATCACTTTTGTTGCTTGCCCTTAATGCATTTGGATGAATGCTATCATTCTAAATCTCTTTATATCTGAACATTTCTATAATCGGGTGATCTTGTATTTCATATTCATTCTTATTTTGTATTTTTCTTACAGTCAGCAGCTGTAAACTTTATTTTTTTTGTGTGGCATAATCTCTTCTTAAAAGTTTTATGAACCTGAGTTTTGCACAGAACATTACTGAAATGAGTGCGAGTAAAAAGTAAGAGATACCACTGTTGCAGTAACACGGAATTTTAATTCAGATGGTTAAAAATGAACAGCTACCAAAAGAAATTACTGTATCATCCAAAGTTGAACTAAGAAACTCAACTCAAAAATAAAAAAAATAAATAAAAATTAATTCATGAAAACTTGTCAACATGTCAACATTTATGGCAAGTCTCCTTTATTAACACTTCTTTCAAAGTTTTAATGTTAATGAGTGTAGATTTATTAAAAAGACCAAAGATTATGTTAGAGATGCGATATCGGTTCCATGTGTGTGTTTTTTCTCTCTTTTATTTTCTGCATGCAAATGATTTGTAATGCCAATTTACAGCAAGTCTTTGTTTTTACTGTTTTTATTGTTGTTCATCTGACCACATAAACTGCTTTGAAGTCTGTACAGTTAAAAAGTACAGTGGAAGAAGTTTTGCTATTCTTACTTTACTACAGTTATTGTTGACACACACATCTTCATCCGTAATAAAAAGCTTCCATTTTCTCTTTACATGTTAAAGTATAAAATGAAAAATAAATATTCTTTAAGTATCAGAAATCCATTTTTTTGTAAAAAGACAAATATCATTCTTGGAATACAATTGAAAAAAAAAAATCTTTTTTGAGACTTGATAAAAGATTGATTAGAGGCATTAATTTATAAAACATCTGAATCACTTTAATTTTTTATATTAGATCTTATTTTTTGGTCCACAGATGGGACCAGAGTATTTTGGCAGGAATGTAATAGATTTTCTTGATGGGAAGTTAAAATGAAATCGACTACATATTTTCCAAGAAAGAAAAACAAGAAACTAAAACTCTAGTGGTTGTTTAAATTCACAGAATAATCCAGAGATTGTATTTTGCTGTTCCTGAGAGAAGAATACATAGTGTTAATTACTTTTAAAGATTCATTCCTACACATAAATGGATCCAACTGACTTATCAAAACAAACCAATTCTTTTACTTTTCTCACTCCCTGTTGCTTGTTATAATTCCTTTCATGTTTTGGTTTGTAATCCTTTTCTCTCTAAGGTTTTTCTGAGTTCTGTTCATTTTTCGAAGCTGCTGCTTATTGACTGTGGTTAGACAGTTCCCATCTCAATATGCTACACTACACTTTGGTCAAACCCTTTCTTGATAGTGAGAAATAGCTATAAAGGCCACGTCAATAAACTTCAAAAGTTTTTCTTCCTCTTTCAGTAAAATAGAACAATACGAAAGCTCCAGCTCATAATTTTGCAAGCTACATTTTATATTAGCTTTAATTGACACTAATGAAGCAAAATATAGTTTATATTAAGCTTCATTATTGTCAATACAAGTAATAATGGACAAAATAATTCAAAATTACATGTTATTTTTGTATTTGCATATATACTTTTATATCTGCAAATCCCTTTTGCTGTATCATACACACATGATTTTGTTTCTTACAAGGGAAGTGCATGACCTCGAACGCTGAGAACCGCATGTAAATATGCTTAGAATATAAATCGGTCATGCCAAAAACAGTGGTATGAGTCATTCTCATGAAAAACTGCACGTCTTACTACAAGAGACATTTGAATGATCACCTGTTAAAGGTCCAAGAGAGGAACTTTGGTAATGTGAAGAAACAAAATGTTGTCGTAACCTGCCTTTTGCCAAGCATATTGTAACATAGGCTTATACTTCAGTGCAGAAAGTTGATCGTGTAGCACAGAGTGAAATCTGTGTAGCAAAGAGTGAAGTCTGTTGATGAAATGACGATCGTGTAACTTGTGGTTTTTCGTATTGTAGTCTTACAAAATCAACGATCCTTCTCATGTAGAGCTTATATTGTCTAAATAAGTACACATCAATGGGTTGGCAATATTTTGTTGTCTTCGGTGGTACAAAATAGGTACATGCCACTGTGGGATGGCATTAGCAGACCACCTGCTAAGTTTTGCATGGGAATGGCTCATACCACTGTTTTTGGGATGAGCAATTTATATTCTAAGCAAATTTTCGTGCGGCTCTCAGTGTTTGAGGTCACACACTTCCCTTGTTAGAGATACATATTTTGCATTTCCGTATTGTAAAAATAGCTTTGTCACATGTTTAGTTAGACATTCAGGCACTAGGGGGGGGTAGTGTATGAGACTGACTGACTATGGATTTCTGTAGGGAAGAAGTAAAATTATGTATTGTTAACTACTTGTATTGTTAACTACAGTGTACAGTGAAACTCATTTATAATGAGATCCAAGGGACCCAGGAAAAGGGCTCATTACAAGCATTTACTCATTATATCTATTATTGCAACTATGCTACGTTCACTGTTACACACCATGTCTGACTGCACATATGCATAAAGATACAATATATACTTATGGTAAAGGGTAAATCATGATTAAATGTGATTCCAAGTGTTTATCTCTAGTTTTAAAAAGACATGTTTACATATGAAAGACTAAAAATTGCATTAAATTTTTATTTTAATTGCAATCGAAAGCTAATATGTCAGTCATGGGAGAAAATTTCATCACCCATGGTTTAATGACTGCTCATTATAGTATATCAAGATTTGCATGTTATAACTGGTTCTCAACAAATCACGATCTCTCTAAATGCAAAACATTTATCATGAGGTTCTCAATAAATCACGATCTCTTTAAATGCAAAGTGCTGCTCAAAACTACATCATTACCCACCAACCCTCAGAAATTTGCTGCCTTTAATCATTACAAAGATAAATTCACTTCATTTCCTGTAAATATTGATTACAGCCATATTTCATTTCATTAGTGTATCAGTCACACCATCTACAAGCTTAATCTTTTAGAAAATATGATATTTTACCTAAAAAATAAATTCTGAAATGTGAAGCCTGTAGAAACTGCATCTGATCCATTGGCAAAATATATCAATACGTATAGGAAATGAGATGTATTTTCCTATCAACCGCTGCTTACAATAGCTGAGGTCTCTTTGCAACCATGCTTTATGTGAGTGAGTTGAACCGTACAAGATTTGCTTTCTAAAAGCAATTTGTTTTATTTACTAAACTTTCTTTCATTGTAAAAAATGACAAAAATGTATTTATTTTACTGTAAATTATACATCCATTTTGAAAACAAAGTGGATATTTTTTAAAGTTAAAATTCAGAGATTAAAAAAAAAAAAGGTTCTTACATACTATCGGGACAATTTTTTATAATCGATTTTTGATGTTTTCTTTTAATTTATTTTCTGTTTTTTATTTTTTTTTATTTTAAATATAACTTGTAGCTGTTCTTATTTATGATACTGCTGGTCATTTCAAAATGGAAACATTTTTTTTTTTTTTCTATCGTATTTCCAAATGAAACATCCTGGAAAGGATCCCACACCTCAATTAACCTAACCTAGTGTTAAATAAAAAAAAATGTTTTCTTTTTATTTGTGTTTTTTTTTTTTCCAAACAATATCTGGTAATATGTAACTGCCTATTTTTATTGCACAAGTGGAAGGGTTCATTTAAAATAACACCAGAAAATCGATTATAAAAAATGGGTGCGGATAGTACTTAAGTACCAAAAAAATATTTTCCCTTGCTTTTGCTCCGCATATACTTAAAACTCTGAAAAATAAAAGGGGGGGGGGGTGGCAGGGAGAAGAACAGTAAAATGGAGAAACAGACAATGCAAACTTTGGCTTGCTTTGATGCCTTGATGAGGCCAAACAAGGATGAAACAGCTGTCTATCCTTGCACATTATTTGCAAGGATGACTCAAGGCAAATAATGTGCATTCTCTATTTCTACTTTTTTTTTCATGTTTTATTTTATGCATGCTATTCTTTCCCACTTAAGAAGAACAGTGTTCTTAAATTATATGAATACTTACATCAAAGATGGACAAGTTAAGTATTTATTGTATTAAAACCTTTGGTTGTTATTAGAATTAGTATTTATATGGTAATATGTTGTAGAGGTTATAGTATTTGACTTAATGTGTAAATAATTTTATTTAATGTTTTTCTTTTTGAAAAGAAGGAATGTAAAAACATATCGTATCATATTTTTTAGATTTTAATTTTATTTTTGTAAAAATATATGTAGCATTATAATTATTAAATATGAAATATACTTATGAAGTAATATTTGACAATTATTTTACTCTTCAATTTTGTTTCAACTAAAAATGACTAAGCTGCTCAACAAAAAAAGAAAAAAGCTTAACAAAGAATATTGTCTGAATTACATAAAACTTTGATTTTTAATATTAACTGTTTTACAATCCTCTGCTGTTATTATTGATTGATATCAGACACTGTGAATGGATGTACTGTTATTCGGGATTTTTCTTATCCATTGTCTTACCTTGTGATCTAATATTCTAGAAGTAGAAACTAGGTATTTCCCCAACAAGCCTTCAAGGCTCATGTGACCTGAAGGTATAAGCTCTGACGTTTCAATGACCATTTGACTATTGAGTTTGGATGGTCAGCTCAGTGCTCACTTGCTTTTACTCCAGGAAAAGAAATCTGCTTCATTTTACAGAAGGCTGAGAGAGCCCTAGGGCCTGTCTGGAGAAGTCAATCTAGGAAAATTCCTGACCTGCACCTGGGGTTGAATCAGGCTCTTCCAATCTGCAGCTCAGTTACTACACCACTGGACCCATAACGTTCAAGTAACTGCAAGTTATTTGTAGTGGAAAGAGT